>BRDA01053818.1:0-20930 GCA_036984385.1 Crenuchus spilurus | reverse complement strand
GACCATCAAGGTTAAATGTTTTCTCATCAGAGAAAACAACTTTCTTCACCTTTCAGTGTCCCGTGTTTGATGCTCCCTTCTAAAGTCCAAACGGGCAGTTTAGTGGCGCTGAAGAAGACGAGGCCTTTGAAGACGTTGTTTCTGAAGCCCTTCCCTCACAGATGCCGTCTGATGGTTACTGAGCTGCAGTCAGCACCAGTAACGGCCTTAATTTGGGTAGAGGATCGTCCCGTGTCTTGACGGACAGCCAATCGGATCCTGCGGCTCAGCGCTGGTGAAATTTTTTGGGTCTACCACTTGACTTTTTTGTTCCATAACCCTCAGCATCATTTAAAAAATGTAAAATGACCGTCTTACTGCGTCCAACCTCAGCAGTGATGGCACGTTGTGAGAGGCTTTGCTTATGCAGCTCAACAGTCCGACCACCTTCAGAGTCAGTCAGCTTTTCAGGAGGTCTTGACAGTGTAAACACTTGACAGAAAATGACATGAAATCTAAATGTTTGTGCAGATTTTGGCTTTTAAAGGCTCTAGTCTTAAACTTTTGATCAGCTGAAAAAATCACGTTTGAGTGAAAATGCAGTTTTCAAAAAATTGGCTGCTTAAAACTTTTTGTCTCTTGTGCCGATTTCTTCTCTTAGCATCGTGACGCTAAACCTTCTTAAGATCCAGTAGTGCAAAATGCTAATTCTTGCAATTTTTTAACTGGTCTTAAGATTTTGATCAGGAGTGTATGTATAGTGTTTTAAATATGATGTTAAATAGGATATACAGTACCAGTCTAAATGTCTGGACATTCAGTGGTTCTTCATGATTTAAAAATGTTCTGCATTGTAGTTTAATACTAAAGTCATCTAAACTCTGAGTAAACACATCTGTAATTATTTAGTAAACAAGTAAACAAACCAGAACATGTTTATATTTGACATTCTTCACAGTAGGCACCTCTTGTTTAGATGGCAGCTTTCTTGGCATTTTCTCAGTCAGCTTTATGAGGTAGTCACCTGGAATCAATAGAACAACACATAGCATGTTCATTTGCCCAAATATACTGGATATTAGCCAGGACAAGCATGTCCATACTGCATTAGCTGAGTTCACTGCACTCCGGCTCTCTGGTTAGTTAACTTAAGTGAAACACGCTGAGAGATTTAGATGAAACTTTTAAGAGAGAATGGCTCCCCGGTGTCCTCGCCTGAATCTATGCATTGATTTGTTGTGGGAGTCATATTTTATCCCAGCTTACTTTCCCTTAACCCAGCAGATGCTTGTGAAGATTTGTCTTCAGCACTTTGTGAAGAAGGTTTATGAGTGTAAAGCCGTAATGTTCAGCAAACGTTTGTCAGCAAACGTTTTGTCTGTTGTGCATATTCAGTACAACTTCTGATGATTTTAAATAACTTTAATTGGGGATTATAGCAAAATTAGTCTCCTCTTAGATGCCACTGAGCTCAGCTCTACACGTCCTCTTGCTTTACACACATTCAGAGGCAGAGAGCAGGTGGCAGATGGGCGCTCACAGGGAGGTGGGTGATGGGTGCATGTCCTCAGATACAGAGCTGTCCCTCATAGTCACACACACATACACACACACACACACACACACACACACACACAGTCATACTATCTCTCTCTCTCTGTCTCTCTCTCTCTCATACAGACACACACACACACACACACACACATGCACACACACTTTCACACAAATATACTCACACACATGCACATACAGACACTCACACACACTATCACACACACACACACACACACACACACACACACACACACAAATACACTCACACTATCTCACACAGACACACACACAATTTATAAACACAAACACACTATCACACACACACACACACACACAGACACACACACAAATACACTCACACATACATATACAGACACTCACACAAATACACTCACACACATGCACACACAGACACTCACACACACACACACACACACACACACACACACACACACAAATACACACACACACATACATATAGACACTCACACATGCTATCACACACACACACACACACACACACACACACACACATTCACTCACTATCTCACACAAATATACTCACACACATGCACACGCAGACACTCACACACATTATCACACACACACATGCACACATTCACTTACACTATCACACACAGACAGACACACACACATACACAATTTATAAACACAAACACACATGCACATACAGACACTCACACACACGATCACACACACACACAAAGTGTGAAAGGCGGTAATATGTATGTTTGAAATGGGGTGAGATGGAGGACGTCCCTGGGTTGGGTAGAAGGTGTGATCAGTGTATTAAACATGCAGCAGAACCCCTTTCAGCCTGTCTGGAACTTCAAGATAAATAGCTTTAATATCCCACATTGTGATGGCTTAGCAACAGTTGCCTTTGCCCCCTCGGACTGGACTGGTGGCAGTCAGCCTTTAGAAAGTTGTCTGACCCCTCCCGTGGCCCCGGTGCCCTGGCCTTTTCTAGGTCTGACCTCCAGCAAGTCGCAAAACAATGAGCCTGGATCTCTAAAGAAAGAGGGCCCTGCAAATGCTAGGTTACAAAGCTGTGCTAAATGCACTGTTTTCCCTTTTTAATCCTCTACTGAACTGGCCTGACCTTCTACCCTCTCCTCCAACACTGGGAACTAGCCAGCAACCTGCCTGCTGACCTCGGTTCCCATCCCGCCCAGACCCAGCCCCCTCTCAGTGCTGAAGTTATGCACCACCCCTCGCCCCCCCTCCAGCCTGCTCCTTATTCTGGAAACTTATTTAATCAACAACAGAACTGCAGTGAAGCTGAGAAAGTGATTAAAATGAGGATTTGCATGATTACTCAATTAAACGAGTACTCAATATAACCTATTATTCGATAATAAATTTAATTTCCCTTTTCAGTAAATTGTCATGTGATGTTTATATATAAAATGCTGTGCAAAAGGCACTGAAGCGTATTGTTTAAAACCATTTATCGCATTGTGTTTAGTGCAGTTTGGAGACTCCAGGCAGTGTATTTGTTTAATTCCACTAGCAGCTCACCTGTTTTAATTTAATGAAGCTATATTTATTCTAGAGTAACCGTGCTTACTCAGTAAGAGATCTGGAAAAGGTTAAGCTAAAGCACTGACAGACAAAAGTGTAATGTGTTGTATGTATTGTTTGTTTGTCTTTATTATAATGTTAGTGGTTTTATTTTTTTCCCAGAATAAATATGTTTACCAACTTTTAAAAACATCCTTAAAAATAATGTATTAGTAAATATTCAGTTACTAATAAAATCTTTTTGTCTGAAGCTTCGGACGTGACAGACACACAGAGATTAAAACAAAGGATGTTTACTGTATAAATGGGGATGATCCAAAGTCATAACCCAATACACACATTGGGTCTAAAGCAGACAAAACAGACACAGAATAGATCAAGAATATATAAGACAGAATCAGCTAGAGAGAAAACTAAGATTGAGAAGCAGATGCTACGAAGAGCTAAACTAGGGCTAAGACTAGAATAAGGGTGCTTTCACACCTACATTGTCTGGTCCGGACTTTCGTAGTGTAGCAGGTGTGAAAGGGGTGACAAACCACGGTCCGGACCAAAGGAGCACAATGTGGTCCAACCAAAAGAGGTGGTCTCGGTCCGGATCTACTGAGCAATGGTCCGGTTCATGTGCAGAGTGAAAACACAGAATACAGGAAGTTTACACAGACGTTAACAACATTCAACAACAAAAGAAGAAGAAGAAAAATAAGTGGAACAGCAGCCAGTTTCAAGTTTATTGGTCGTTCTTGCCTGGATGCTTCGGTACCTCCTGCCAGGTGACTGCTGTCCTGCTGGATTTTTTGGCTCTTCCTCAAGCAGTGAGACTGATAGATGTCCTCTGGTGCAGGAAGATTATTGCCTATTATGGACTCTGCTGTCCTCACCACCCTTTTCAGAGCCTTGCAGTCAGTGGTGCAAGGAACCAGACAGTGATGCAGCCTGTGAGGATGCTCTCTATTGTGTATCTGTAGAAGTTGGTGAGGATGTGTGGTGGCAGACCAAACTTCTTGAGTCTCCGCAGGAATAAGAGGCGCTGACGTGCAGATTTCACCGTTGTGTTGATGTTAAGGGATCAGCTGAGGTCTTCAGTGAGGTGGACACCAAGAAACTTCACACTGCTGACTCTCTCCACTATGTTTCCATTGATGTGAAGAGGAGAGTGTTCCCCCTCTGCAGCTTCCTGTAGTCTACCATCATCATCTTTGCTTTGCTGACATTGATACAGAGGTGGTTTTCAGAGCTCCACTGTGACAGAGCGCTGACCTCATCTCTGTAGGCCATCTCATCTCCATCTGTGATGAGGCCTAATACTGTCTTATCATCAGTAAACTTAAAGAAGATGTTATGCAATATATAAGTCGTGGTAGCACATGGAGGAGGAGATGACATGTTTAATATAATTTTGGTCTGATGAACATGTGAAAAGTCAGCTTTAAAAATGCACAAAAATGAGAGGAGGAGAGAGAAAGGAGATGATAGGATAACAGAGCAACCTAAACTAAACTAAATGCATGTTGTTCTACAAACCAGTCAGTGTGGATGTAAGTGATGACGACAGCACGTGAGTGTGTCATAATAAAAGTCTTTGGTGCGCTCGTAAACATGCAGTGTGAAAACAATCCTAACTGGACCAAATATATACAAAGTAAACACACAAACCTTGGTTCAGACCATGGTCCGGACTTTCAGGTGTAAAAGCACCCTAAGACAAAGAACAGAATCAGAAAAATAAACAGAACAAAAGCTGTAGCTAACTCATGATCAAAATACGGAAACTAGGTCAGATCACAGAAAGGCATAGTATAAAGCTGGGTATGCACTTATGAAGATACAATACTTCACAATGAGAACAACAGAGAGCGAGTGAGACGACTTTATAGGAGGGATAATGAGTGTATCTTTCCTTCTTTCTAGATTCTAGATTCTAATATTAGAATATTGATGGATTATTTCTAACAGTGTCTGAACTGAAGAGTAGTTTGGACTCTAATCTGTCTGTACTAGCTGAGATAATTCTCTTAATGGAGACAAAACACTGTTGTACATCACTCTGGATGTTTACTGCCATATCTGTAAACATAAATGTAAATGTATACCAAAAACGAATAGGTTACAGCTGAGATGGGGATCTAGAATGGGTCCTAAGAGGATAGTGGGAAATATAGTTGAGTAAGCGCTGGGGAACTATAGAGGAATAAACCGGATGTCGAGGGAGGCAGGAGCTGAGGGGACCTGGAGTTTAGGTAAGCGAATGGGAACTACAGAGGATGAAAAGGGATTGATACAGTGATGGGAAATAAAGTTTAGGGGAGACGCGTAAGGAAATGCAACAGGCCAAAGGAGTGGTGAGCGTGACATTTGCTGTAATTTCCATCCATTCATCCATTATCACACCTGCTTAATCCTTATCAGGGACATGGTTACTCCCATACCCCCTCAATTACGTGGGGCAGGGCATTACACTATTCAACTAAGCCCAGGACTGGGCTGCACAAACACACACCACACATACACAGAAAATTTAGAGTAGCCAATTCACCTGACCTCCATGTTTTTAGACCGTAGGAGGAAACCCATGCAGACACGGGGAGAACATGGACACTCCGCTCTGATGGGGACTCGAACCTAAGCCCTCAGCGCTGAGAGGCGAACGTGCTAACCACTAAGCCACCGTGCCACCCTTGCTGTCATTTAACAGCCAATTTTCAACAGAATTATCCTGTAATACACAAAAATGTTCTATTTACAGTCAAACAAATTGTGGCTGTAAGTGAACAGCCAGTTTTAATGGTAGAATCCAGTTATTCTTAAAATCAGCTTTTTCCTGTAAAATGAGTGTGTTGCAGGAACAGTGTGATATGGAGCTGATAAATTCTTTTAGAATGCATTTCAGTTCAGTGCATTTGTGCATTTTTGCTCTTCTAATATGAAGTCTTGTGTGGTCAGTTTCAGCCTATGTATGTACCCTTATGTAACAATATCAACAATAATATTTAAATAAATTGATTTGATTGAAAAAATATGCAAATAAGTCAGTGTTTTGCAAGATGCAGTACCTTTTTCATTTTCTGAGTTGCATGACTGAAAATGCCCTGTTAACTCTCTTCATTGTGGTTGAATAAAAGGTTATTTTGGCCAAATTAACAAGTATAATAGGATATCTGTATAGCTACACCTGTCAGAAAAACAAGATCATAACAGCCATCATCTTAACATAATAAAGTGTCAACCTCCTTATCTGCCCTGTCCCTGTTTACGTTTCCCCATGTGCCATCTCTGTACATGTGCACTGTTTGTTTACTTCCACATCATGTTTGATTAATGTTTAGCACCTGTCTCGTCTGATCCCACAGCCCTGTCTGTTCATTCCCCTTTGATTAAGTGTGTTATGTAAGCTTCCTTATGTCCTTTGTCAGTCATTAATTGTTTATGTTCGTAAAGCTTCATGAATGTCCGTTTAGGTCAGTTTATGTTTTATATGTTATTCTCAGTTCAGTACTAAAGCTTTGTTATATATATATATATATATATATATATATATAAACATTTTAACTTTTACCATTCAACTGTACATTTTTACCACAGTAGGATTTGGATAATTTCAACCCTGCTGCCAGATCATTGCTAACTTTTTTTTGTCTTTTATTTACAGTCTATGTGCTTCAGATATGCAAAAATGTTTTGACATATTTGCAAACATATGTCGCTCCTTATCAGAATGTTCATCTGATTAATTCAGCTCATTAAAAATGTAACATCACAGGGTCTGAATACTGGAGTGTGCCAGTGGCTGTTCCCAGTTTCCTGAAATTGCTCATATTGTCTTTATTGTTAGTCAGTAAACATTTCTTCTGTCTTTATTTCTCATTTCCTGAATCCCACATCATAAAATGTCCGAAGCTATTTGTTCTGTCCATATATATTTTACTTCTATTATCTTTCATTGTTTAATACTAATAACTTGCTTGAGCAAGTAAAAATACACACACTTTGAAGCTGCACTTCAATCCCAGCTGCATATCTGTTGTATTGTCTGATCTATCAACGAGCCTCCTGGGATGAGTCTGATCAATTAAAAATAGATACCGTGGTAGACAGGAGGAGTGATTGAAACGGTGAATGCATCAATTATGGACAGAAGACGGCTCTCCTTTGGCGAGCAATGTTGATGATTAAAGCAAAATTTGCAGCAAAGCCATTTCCATTTAGTTTCTAAGCTTGAAGACTTGCAGCTGACAAACAAATCATTGTCTGGAAAGCTATATGTCTGTAAACTCTTCCCAGAACATGCAGAAGTCATAATTTCACTGTTACGGGCAATTGGCAGAAATAAACTGAGAGCAGATGGTCACTGTAATAAGAAAGCAGGATTCTTGTCTTTTTTCCAAATTAACATTGGTGTAGATGTGATTGTGCCCTGTAAGTACAGGGTGGTGTATTTTTGGCATCAGTTTTATTTTCCAAAGGAGAAACTGTTACAGAGAAGGTAGAGAACAGTCCATAAACACCATATATAATCTTTCCCTTCTGCCACTTTTCTTCTGCCTGCTGTATTTTGATTGAGTAGAGTTTGACTGATAATCGTTTGAGGAGATGAATTACTTGCAGTAATTCTTCAAACATGGAAAGCATAAGTGCAGTGAGTTCATGTGATTTTGCTCTGACCGTTCCTTGTTTTTCTTTTTTCCTTTGCATATGAGTGCCCTTAAATCTTTACGTTACCCTTCGGCACAGAACATATTCTTTATTGACTCGATGGCAGGGAGCGTATTTTTCACTGTGGCAGTTATGGGCTAAAATCTAATGACTCGTGTCAAACCAGTGCTCTTTATTTTTTGTAATCATTTGCAGGTTTGCTCACCTTTGACAGAGGAATGAGTTCTTGTTACAAACTGCAGGGATATAAGCAGTCTGAAAATGACTGAGTTCATAGTCTATTTACTTGGGTTCACTATTTACTTAACATCTTGTACAGTTTAGTTTAGAATTGACTTGAAAGATGTATCATTTAAGCTAAACTCTGTCTTTGAATACTGTCAGCAATTGTTTCAGTAGTAATTGTTTAACATATTTATATTTATAGCATTTGGGTTATCCAGAGTGATGTACAGCAGTGTTTTGTCTCCATTAAGAGAATTATCTCAGCTAGTACAAACAGATTAGAGTCCAAACTACTCTTCAGTTCAGACACTGTTAGAACTAAACCATCACTAATACCTAGAATGAAGGAAAGATACACAATTATACACAATATGAGAGCTTTACAATGCATTAAAATAAGTGTTTAAACTTGTGCTGCTTAAGTGCTCCACATTAAGTAGGAAGTAAATGTTTAACATAAATTAAGCAAAAACTGGAGTACAAAATTGAAAACAATGAATCCATGTAACAATGGTGCAAAGGATGACATAGATATAAAAAGTGATTAGATCAGACAAAAAAACCAATGTGTGGGAAACCTATACATTGGGTAATCAGGACAACTACTAGCGCATCTCAAAAATGACAATATTGTGAAAAAAAATATTTGAGTTCAGAGGTTTGTTCTCAAAAATTAGAATACTTAAAAATGAAAAAAAAATTAAAAATTGATAAAAGATTATAATATTATAACATTTTTATTTGTGCTTCAATTTTGTTCTAGTAGTGCATTAAAAATGAGAAAACTGAAAAAATTGTGCTCAAAGGTTTGTTCAATTAGTGCATCACAAATATTATGAAATGTTTGTGATCAGATTTCATTACTAGTGCATTAAAAATGTGAGCATTCTGAAACTTTTATTTGTGCTCAGATTTTTGTTCTTGTAGGGCATTCAAAAATTAGAATACTGTGAAAAAATATTTGTGTTGGATTTTTGTTTTACTAGTTCATTAAAAAATAGAATTTTTGAATTGAATTAAATTTTTTTAAAATTGCGTTGAGTTTGTTCCACTACTCTATTAAAAATTATAATAGCGTAAACATTTTATTCATGCTCAGATTTTGTTCTACTAGAAAAAAATGGGTCAAGAGTTTGTTCTACTGGTGCATTAAAAATAAAATTGTGAAAATTTTATAAAAAGTTCATTTTTTTGTTTTAATGATGATCACTTTGTCTTGAAAATTGTAATTTTACATTTTTAATTAAATTTTTATTTTAATTCTGAATTTCTAATTATTAAAATATTTTGAGTAAATAGCTATTCAAACAGTATCACTATTACAAAAAAAAGACAAAAAAATGTTACTTTGAATAAAATATATGACAGTGTACCTTTTTAAAATTAAATTATGAGCACAAATGAACTTTTTCACCATATTCTAATGTTTGGAGATGCACTAGTTTTGTCTTGTGCTGGACATGTTTGCGAATGTGTAATGTGACCTTCCCAGAGTTTTTTTGTCCCAGTGCGGTGATTCTTCAATACCAGGCTGGGCATCATCTGACAGCAGCTGACATTACGTCTCATCTGGGCTGGACAGGTGCTTTGATCCCTCTGTAGCCTTGTGGGTCTTGAGGCACACCTCTGGCTTTGATGAAATCATTCTGGCCATAGCTTTCCTCTTTTCCTCGTGTTGATAAAACTTATATCAGTGTCAGGAGGTAAAGTGATGGTGTAGGGTTGAGAAAAAGTGTGTGTATGAGGGGAAAAACACATACAAAGGGGGAAAAATGGCCCTGAGTCTTAGCGCCCAAGTCATATAAGTGCTTGAATGATATAACAGTGGGTCAACAGTGGCCAGAACAGAAGCAGCCAAGAGTGAAATAATCAATACGGTTGTAAATGAAGCATGATTCTCTGTGCGGTTTTAGGCCTGCCCCCCAACTGACTTTTAAAGTCACAAACAACAGTGCAAGCACAGGGGCATTCAGGGTTACATTTTTAAGTAGGGAACAAGTGTTTGCTTCAGGGGAATTGTTTGTCAAATGGAGTTTGATTGGATTTTACCGAGACACCAAAATAACATTTCAGGCTCAACCATGAAACTCTCTGTAGATTTCCAATTGCAGACCAGTGACATGAATAATTGTTTGGAGTGGTCAATAGCATCTCGCCAGATGACCCCAGTGTGTACGTGTGTATGTGTGTCTGCACTTTTTTTCACCCTTGAGTTGTGCTGGGATTTTTACAAACCCGGCACACACTCTGCAGTAATTGCTAGATATTGGGGATTGAGAACAGTGAGAGATGGAGAGGGCTGAACACAGAGGTGACCTGCAGTCTTGGCAGTTGTGATGTGCTCCCTGCTTGAAAGCCTCTTTGACCTGACCAGGTTTAAAGCCTTCTTTTTGCCTTGGAGGATGCAGCTAGAGGTTAGAGTGCACTTTCCTTTGCCTAGGCCTCATTGCGCTGCAAAATTGTGGCTATTGAACATGGCTCGTCCATTGGGAGACAGTCTGAGAGAGCCATGGTACCCGCAGGACAAATTAGAAATTTGAATCAGTAAAGTTGAGAGGATAAAACTCCACAGTTCACTTTTTTTTGTCCTCCAAAGTAAAACTTTGCAGAATTTGTGCGGGAGGGTGTAAAACAGTTATTCTCAGTATCGCGCATCATAAATCTTCTTCTGTTCAGGCACCACTGCTCAGCAATGAGCTGTGCAAACCGTAGAATGATCCTGAATCCCCAGAGTACACCTGCCAGTCAGGACAAGCTCAAAAGCCCCCTTCAGTTCTCCCCATGAAGAACATGCTTACTGCAATACATTTCTCTAATAGAGCCCAATGGGCTCTCTAAATAATTTCATAACTCAAGCTTGTCTTGCAGTTTGAGAGGTGCATTGTTTTTTTAAACAGTACTTGTGTTGCACCTGATTTTAGCTGACCTGTACTTGTGCCTCCATGAATCTGATCGCAGATACTATGACAAAATATTGAAAGCACTTTTCTGGGAAGGTCGCAGAGACAGCAAAGTGAGTGTATGATGATATTTGCACAAATGATTTGTGATGCTCCGGATGCATCTCTGCTACATGCAGGACTGGGATCATTACTGAATTCATTACAAATTGCTGATTGCTTCTTCAAAACTGTAATTGGATTACTTTATTACTTTCTGAACAGAGTAATATTATTCCTCTTGACTTAACTTCTCTGTTACTTTATAAAACTCAAAGTAATCTGTACCAAAATACCTCTCAGTGGGTTTTATTGTGGAACCTTGACTTATGAGTTATGCTGTAATGGATCTCGTAACTCAATTTGCTCGTATATCAAATTAAATTTCCCAATTTAAATGAATTGAAATGCTATTAATCCATTCCAGCCAACCAAAGTCCACACCAGGTTTTTAAAATGTTTTTAAATAAGAAATGTGTACTTTATAAATAATAAATGATGTGTAAAAATAATACATAATAAAACAGAATGAAAAATAAATAAACTGGTTTTATTAAGTGCCACATTCTCCTCGCTTTCACTTGCAGGGCATTTCAATAAAATCCTATCCAAGGTTGTTTCTTCTTCCATTTCAAAATGTTTTGAAAATCAGTGAGGAAAGCATTGTTACACAGTGCCAACACAAGACCTCTTCTTCTCAGCACTGATCTTGGCACTCACTCACACTTGTTACCGAGCAAAGGCTTGTATCTTGGAAAATTTGTAAGTTAATCCACTTTTAAGTCAGTACAGTAAGTATACATTAAATTTATGTTTTAATGCATCGAACATACATAATGTTCACTTGAAGATGGATGAGTAACATAACATCATTGTTTTTTAGGTCACTAACTGTAGTTACAGGAATAAGTAATCACATTACTTTAATCCTCTGGAGTCTGAGGGTATTTCAGACACTCTCATGTAGTCTGACATGCCCTGAATTTTTACAAATTGCACCCATCTAAAATTATTTTATTCCAAAGTGTTACACAGGCTTTAGTTCAGCACAAACTCAGCAACAACAGTGTCTAAACAGCAAGAGTGTCATAAATCTATATTTTGATTAAATCTGCTTTAAACCTATTTCCACACATTCCACGGCCGCAAATCCACCAATGGAATGTCTGGAATTACCATGTCATTATCATATGAATGACAGATCATGTGAGTGGGTGGAAAATAAAGCAGCACTGTGACTCGTGCTGAAAATTGTGTCTCTGCTTATTTGAATAAAAATATATTTATATTTTATAAATGTATTTAATAATTTATTTAATATTATTTATTTAATATAAATATATTTTTATTTAACCTATATACATTTGAAAACTAGACCATTTAAAGTTTCCGGGCTATGTTTACTTTTGCTTCGAGGATAAAATCTCACAGTTCTGCAAGAGTTTTGGCGGAATTTCTTTAATCTCCCACCGGCTAGAGCACCGACTCCAGACCTTACTTATCCCCACATTATCCCCAGTCCTAGCTACTTGTACATGGGACCATTTTGCTTGTTTTTCAGTAGTTTATATACAGTATAAACTTTGACTTTCTATACTGTGAGACTAATAAAGGATTATCTTATCTAGTAAGTGTCATTGAGAGCAACATCTCATCCTTATGTTGATGTAAAGACCTTGAATTTAATCACAGTGACACAATTTTACTGAAAAAATTGCTTTAAAAACATATGAATATGTTTCTGCAGCCATTAACGCTGTCACTGGAAAGGCCATTTTGCAGCTGCTGGTCTTCAGTAATAAATGTATTTCATTCTGTCAGTCCAAAGGATTACAGTTAGAAGTGCAGAAGAAGAAAAAAAGTCAGAAATCAGAACCAACAGTGCATAACAGTCGACATCATTCCAAGTAATCACATTCTCATACCCTCAGGAGCTTGCATGCTATTTCTCTCTCATCAGATGGACTGTGCCCTGAATAGAAAATAATATGAGGCAAAAGTGGTCTGCTTGCTGAGGATCTCCCAGGTGGCAGTACTTAATATGTAATTATGGAGTGTTGCATGCAGCCCTCATTTTTGGCGAGTGCACTGGTTTAATTGCAGTGTAACCCCTGCTGATGGGAGGGTTTCTTTGTATAGTGGCACCATAAGCTGAAGAATGCTTTGTTGTTTCCGTTGTCAGATTCGAAAGTGTCTTTCATCATGTTAGAGAAGTTTGTGTTGTGAAAAGTGAGTCCAGCCTTCTTTAAAACAACCATTTGATCATCACTTGTCAAGGACGTATACCAGCGGAAGCTGTTTTTTCCCATAAAAACATTACAGCTCAGCTTTTTAAAGGTACATCCGAAATTGGACAAAGCTATTTGCTTGCGATGACCTTGCTTTAAACCATATGTGTTAATGTTGCTAAAATGAATGGAAGTCAATTAACACACCGTCATTTAAATAATGCTAATCAGTGTCTTTTGGCTTTCATTGATTTTTAGCAACATTAGCACTAAGGCTTTATAATACAGCCCAGTTTTAGAGTCTAACTCCCTTTAATGTAACATCCCCATACAAATCTGTACATATACAATACTTACCAGCTCCTACCCGTACTTAACCCATCTGTGCAGTGAAACACACACTAGGCTGGGAGAACAGGTGCCCAAAGTGGTGGGCAGCCCTATCCACAGTGCCCGGGGAGCACTTGGGGGTTAGATGCCTTGCTCAAGGGCACTTCAGTCATAACGTGTCCAGAGATCAAACCGGTGACCCTCCAGTCACAAGACTAGATCTTTAACCACCAGGCCATGACTGCCCCAACTAACAGAGTACAATTCATAGTTAATTAAACTAGCTAGAGAGAGTTAGCTAAACTAATTAATGTAAATCCCGCAATTATCAGTCACTTCAAAACAAAGATCGAATATAACAGCAATCTGTAAATAAACAAAAGCAATAAAGGCAACAAGGCTTAGTTATTATTTCCAAATCACTTTTCAGATACTAATCAGTAGAGGTGGGTAATCCAGGTCCAGAAAGTAAAATTCCATCCAAGGATTTTGCTCCAACTTCATGTGTGTCTCTACTGCAGCATATCTGCAGCAGAACCAACAAGGCAGTTGAAACAAAATCCTGGGGTGGATTTTTACTTTTTGGACCTGGATTACCCACCTCTGCTAATCAGCTAGGAATCCTTCCTGAGTAAACATTAAAGCACTTTGTAAGTTGCTCTGGATAAGAGCATCTGCTTTAAACTACAATTAAAGATGCTAATTACCTGCTGAGACGAATGAGGTGTGTTTGATCAGGAAGCTCACCAAACTGCAGAAATCCAGCCATTCAGGACTGGAGTTTGACACCCCTGCTTAAATATGCATTCATAGTAGTCTATGGTGGTTTACAATGACATTAAGTTTGTCCTCTCTGGGCATCCTTACTCTGATTATGTAGGATTGACATGGCAGCAGGTTTTGTGCCTCATAAAGATGCTAAATAGAAAGATTTGTTTTTCCAAGCGGTTTTATACACACAAAGTTACAGCACTGCTAGAAATACTTAGATATTATTTTAAAATGTGATTTTTTGGCAAGAAGAAAGTTTAAATACCCAACTAAGACTGGATCTGATCTTTTATTAACTTTCTTAAAGTGACTAGAGAGACAGCGGAAAAACGCAACACATTAATATGTCCAACAATAGGAGGCATTGCAATAGTACCTGATGTAGGACTGTTTCCGAAAGCTCTTGTATCTTGTTGGTACAACAGTAGTCCAAACTACAGTGTTTCCAAATGTTTTTGGTCTAACTTTCAAATGAAAAACTCACAAACTTTCAGTTTCACATTCAACAGCATGTCTTAGTGGGTCTGTGTGAAGGATGCCTGAAAATAGGATCAAAACCATTTAAACGTTCTTTGGTAGAACGACTTGTGTGTTTAGGGTCATTGTCTTGCTGCGTGACCCACCTTCTCTTGAGATCCAGTTCATGGACAGATGTCCTGACATTTTCTTTAGAATTCTCTGATATAATTCACAATTCATTGTTCCATCAATGATGGTAAACCAGTGGCTTTCTCATTGCAACCCTGCCATGCACACCATTGTGGTTCAGTGTTCTCCTGATGGTGGACTCATGAACATTAACATTAGCCAATGTGAGAGAGGCCTTCAATTGTTTAGAAGTTACCCTGGGGTCCTTTGTGACCTCGCTGTCTATTACACGCCTTGCTCTTGGAGTGATCTTTGTTGGTCGACACTCCTGAGGAGGTAACAGTGGTCTTGAATTTCCTCCATTTGTACACAATCTGTCTGACTGTGGATTGATGGAGTCCAAACTCTTTAGAGATGGTTTTGTGACCACCTGACTCTAATTTCACCTTCAAATTAACTGCTAATCCTGGAGCTTCACATACTTTTGCTCTCACAAATACGTCATATTGTATAAAAATAATTCCTCATTAAAATCACATCCAGTTATTAGTTAAGGCCTCGCAGACTTGTGTGATTTAGGACACTGTATTGTTTTCTGTTGTACCTACATTTAAGTATCAGTAGGAGCCAGTAAGCGTTTTATATGTACTGGTTCATTAGAGGGTTCTGGGTAATTACTCTGTAAATTACAGTGAGTTACACTCTAATGTGTATTATATCACATTAGAGCCATTCCTATAAGATCATCAGTGATGTAGTCAAGGCTGTGCTGAGACACAATTTTCAGCACGAGTCAAAGTGTTGCGCTTTTTTTTTCACCCACTCACATGATCTGTCATTCATATGATAATGACATGGTAATTCCAAACATTCCATTGGTGGATTTGTGGCCGTGTAACGTGTGAAAATAGGTTTAGAGCAGATTTAATCAAAATATAGTTGTTGCTGAGTTTGTGCTGAACAAAAAAACAGCTGTGCTTTCCTAAATGATCCTTAATTTTATCTGAATAGACTCTGTGAGGGGGCTGGAGCGGTGCAGAGTGTTGCCTAACATGCCTGTTGAGCGGCCCATGCTCCGATCATGAGTAGCCGAGTCTCACGCCAAAGATCGCGCTTCGGCACTCCACTAAACACTTTCAACCGAGAGTGGCCCAACTATCACACACACTCCAGAAAATCATCTATCTCTTTAAATGTGTGAAGCTTTTAGTTTGCACACAGGCACCTGCACGTCCAACCTCCGCCCACACACACACACACAACACCTTCTCTTAAGCCCAGTCATTTTAAGCACAGTCAACTGGCTTTCAGATGCTACAAGCTTTAAAAATATATATTTCATAATCATTTCACCTTCTGTTTTAATTAGCAGCCTCGTTCTTCAGATTCCAGTTCAACAACAAGCACGTTTGATTGACTACTGCGTTACTGTGTTCATGAGAACATTTCAAGAGATTAAATTAATTAGCGTCTCAAAGACTTGATTATTTGCACTGTATTGTTAACATAAGCTCTTTAAATCCAGCGATCAAAGTGAGACAGTTAGCATCTGAAATCTATTACTCAGCACCCTTCACGAAACGCACGACAAAATTAAAACATCTGTACATTAAAAATGTGTTTTTTACACTGTTACTGCTATGGCATCAGAAGTGACCTCTGAGAATGGGATTTGTGCGAGCCACATCCTCTGGCGTTCTTCTGTTTGATTTTCAGAAATAACCTTGGTGATGGTCTCAATCAGTGCCAATTAATTCTGATCACAGCCTCGTCTTATTGCTTCATGCAGCGTAGTGTGCAGCCCTGATGCTGTCTGAATACCAGTCAAGCAGAAATGATTCGTAGGTCCCCTGGCTCCTACTGGCGCCTGCCTGACACTACTTCCAAACTGGGCAATTCCTTTGTCTGGATCCAGGCTTTGCTGCCAGATCACGGACCTTTTCACTTCCAGTATTTTATTTGTCTCTTCCAAAGAAAAATCTTTTTTATGGGGATAATGAAGCAAGACAGTCTTTAGGAAGTGTGTATGGTCATATCAAAACATGACCACTAACCATGTCTGCACTCAGGTCCAGACATACCAGTGTACCTGACACTTTACTGTACATTATAGAGGTTAACTGGTCCACTTTGGTGTGTCAGTGGCTCTGTATGACTTGCCAGAGTCATCCCAGATAGCATACGGATGTGGGCCACTTCTGGCTGAGACATGGCACTGTTGGCATTCTGTCGGCACTGGCCCTCAAATTGAAAATGTACCATAACAATGCACTTCTTCAATGCACAATGTCCACTTCTGGCACAGATAAGGCACTGCTACCTACATATGAGCCGTAAATGGCCCACATATTAAAAACCTATTTGGCCCACATGTTCAAAAACAGATGTGGTCCACTTCTGGCACAGATATGGCACTGATACCTACATATGAGCCGTAAATGGCCCACATATAAAAAAACAATTTGGCCCACATGTTCAAAAACAGATGTGGTCCACTTCTGGCACAGATATGGCACTGATACCTACATTTGAGCCGTAAATGGCCCACATATAAAAAACCTATTTGGCCCACATGTTCAAAAACAGATGTGGTCCACTTCTGGAACAGATATGGCACTGCTACCTACATATGAGCCATAAATGGCCCACATATAAAAAACCTATTTGGCCCACATGTTCAAAAACATATGTGGTCCACTTCTGGCACATATATGGCACTGATACCTACATATGAGCCGTAAATGGCCCACATATAAAAAACCTATTTGGCCCACATGTTCAAAAACAGATGTGGTCCACTTCTGGCACAGATATGGCACTGATACCTACATATGAGCCATAAATGGCTAGCTTATGGTCCGGATTTGGTCTAGTTGTGTGTGCTTCACATTTGGCTGATACATGGCCCTAATCTGTCATATATGTGGCCCACATCTTGGAACTGGGAGTGGTCCGCACAAATGGCGTCAATACATGCAGCAAGTGGACCAAATGCAAATGTGGGATGAGGGCCAGTTGTGGGCCAGAATAATTTTGCTATTTGTGATTGTTCACTTCTGACATCACCCATGGGTCACCACTGTAATGCCATTGGAAGGCTCAATGTACAAGAAATCCATTCTGAGAACCTTCAACATGGTGGCGCTAACATCCCACAAAGTTACTGGTTTCTGAGATGCTACCACCCTTCACCTATTATTGCATCAGTCACATCACATCCTTTTCCCATGATTCTCTGCTACCACTGACTAGTGTGCTCATGTATTTATACATGCAGCATGTCATGTAGCATCTATGACGTGCCGGGCCGAGCTCATTTCAACCATGGGTGGTTATAATATTCGGATTTGATTTAAATATGCATGAATGCAGGCAAGCAAGCGGCTTACACACTAGCAGTCACAGCTTTAGTCTCTGAGCCTCAATTTTTATTCAGGTCACTACAGGACAACAAAGCCAGTCTGCTGAGAATGAGCTGAATACAGCCATTGCGCTCGTTCAAACCCCTAATTCTAGCCCTCCAATGAAGTGGTTGCTTTGATGATGGGCAGGTAGGCCTCTTTTGGACACTATGTTCCAAATGGTTAGCTAATGAGACATCAAATGTGACCAGGTGCTGTGAATGCTTTTCTGGAACAAGAAACGCAGTGTTAGCCCTGCCATTCATTGCAGCATGAGCTCCGTTTAATATTTCATAAACTCCTTGATTTGACAAGATGTGCTCCCTTATTTCCATGTCGTAAATATATATTTGTCTCACCGTACCCTGTTTTTCAGGAGTGCCATGACACGTTCATGACTTGACGCTTTGTTAAACCAATATTATTTTCTAGGAGTTTTAATATTGTGCAGTTTGTGAGCATCAAGGTTGCAAGGATGTAGTAAAGTCAAGCCGTGTCCCTGGGTTTGCTGGAGAAGAAAAAAACATAATTTTCTTTCACTTTACGTACCCATTTCCCCAAGGTCCTCAGTCATTGAGCTTCTCGCTCTGCCCAGAACAGTGGGTGGCCGAGAACTTCATTCACAGCGGTGGCATTGGCGCCAGTTTGCGGTGGAATATTTCACCTTGGAAAGCGCGATTACCTTCGCTTTCGCTGTTAATGTTCCAAAGCCCATTCACACGCTAAAACACCATCATTTATCCTGGAGGAGAGCACGTTATAATGGGATACAAATTTTTAAATTAGAGTCGTTTTGAAGCCCTTCGCCTGCCTCCTCGCTCTGTTGTGTTATTTAGAAACAATTCACAATTTGCGGCTCTGACCGGATTCGCTTTGCAACCTTTAGTCATAATGCGCCGAGCCCCCTCAAGGCTGATTGCTGGTGCATTAGTGTGCTCTCTCTTTGGTTTTATCATGCAGTTTTTAGTGTGGGACACACACACAGTCTCTCTTTAATGCAACTCTGACCCCTGCCTGCTGCACGCTGCCAGGCTATTCAGCACTACCCACTGAAATGAATGAGCCAGCATTGTTGGAAATCAAAAGGAGGCAATGAATGAAAAAAGATACTTTACATAACATTGGTGTATTGTGTGAAGACAAACAGTTTCAGATGCAGTGGTTGATGGGAGGCAGAGTAATTCCTTTAATGGATATGCATACTTGGTGCCTCTTTCTTATTTTTTTAGCATTGATATTCCGTGAGGAACGTGGTTAAAATTTTTGTGGAAGTTAGTCATGGGGGGAGTGATGAATGGAGGCACTAGAATAGGGCTTAGAGCAGAAGCGAGGGGAAAGCGAAGGCTTTTGGGGGGAAGGGAGGTCCGCTTGTTGTCACCGACTGAAGGCATCTGCCTAGGAGTGGCTGTAATTGGCTGCGGTGTGGCGATGTCTCATTAATATCGAGCCCAGGGGCAGGAGATAGCCGACTTCCTTCTCTGTATTTGACTGTTGGACTGCATCTGCGCTCATGCAAAAACACGCCGAACCCAGGCGCCCCATGCCGGTTGCCTGCTTTGTTAAAATAAAAAAGATGAATATTAATGTTATGTGGGCTAGAAGCTTTGAAAGGGGGGTCATCTGTTCCTGATTTCCACTCTACATATTCGCACCCAATTCTCAGTGCTCAGTACACTAACAGAAGCATCTTTTACAGAAGCATGAATCACTGTTTTTGTTAAATGGCTCCATTATTTCATAAGCAATAATGCAGTGTTACACAATGAACTCTGGCAGGAGTTGGTTTCACTGGTAAATTTCCCCCAAAATTTCTCATTTATTGCACATCCCATCTGATGAGCATAGCTGAACACCATAAGACTAGCCTGCTACATGAAATATAGCAGGAGAAGAAGGGGTTTGTATTTCTTTTATGGTGTTTTACAATGCAAACCAGGCAGAAAGCAAACATCCAGGCAGGAAAGCAACAAGTCAATTAGCTTAATTAGTCGTAAAAGTAGAACCAAGTCAAACAAAAGACTTGGCCATTTATTTAGTGAGGAAAATGATCTAATATTTCATGTTTGAGTGGCAAAAGTACATGATTTTTTACTGTAAGTATCTGCTGTGCAATAATACAGTAACTGTAATAACTAAATATGTCCAATAACAGCTGATCAGTCCTTCACATCAGCTTGGATGAATCCATGAACTGCTGGCTTCAGGTCCTTCCAGAACTTTTCGGTCATAAACGTTATTCTTCTTTATGTGTTTAGGGTCGTTGTCTTGCTGCATGACCCACATTCTCTTGAGAGTAAACTCACAGACTTCAGACTTCATTGTACCATCAATAGTCACATTTCCATTGCAGTTTTGCGCAAAACTTTATCGATATTCTGTTTTATCGACAAAATAAGTTTCGCAATTGTGGTGTTTCCATTAAATGTGAAATACTTTTATAAAATCACGTGTGAATATGTTTGTTCTCGCGATAAGTCATTACAAACATGGCGGCAGTGGATGTAAACACATACTTCAGCTTTATACATGTAGCCTAGTGGTGGAGTATAGTTTATTTTTTGTGTAGGTTGCACTACAGAGGATTTTATTTTGACACGTTCATTAAGACCCTGCTAGTGTGGGTCTTTTCCTTGAAAATGAAGTTCAGTAATTGCCTATAAATACACATAAGTCTTCATTTTGTTGTTTTAGATGCTGTATGCTACTTTATTTGTGTA
>BRDA01053817.1:16689-30510 GCA_036984385.1 Crenuchus spilurus | reverse complement strand
GATGCTTCCACCCCCATGCTTCACAGTAGGGATGGTGTTTTTGGGATGGTATTCATCATTCTTTGTCCTCCAAACACGGCGAGTGGAATTAAGACCAAAAAGTTCTATTTTGGTCTCATCTGACCACAGCACTTTCTCCCATGACTTAAGACGGGCCTGGACATGTGCTGATTTAAGCAGGGGAACCTTCCTTGCCATGCATGACTTTAAACCATGACGTCTTAGTGTATTAGCCACAGTAACCTTGGAAACAGTGGTTCCAGCTCTCTTCAGGTCATTGACCAGCTCCTCGCGTGTAGTTCTGGGCTGATTCCTCACCTTTCTTAGGATCACTGATACACCATGAGGTGAGATCTTGCATAGAGCCCCAGTCAGAGGGAGATTGACAATCATGTTTAGCTTCTTCCATTTTCTAATAATTGCTCCAACAGTTGATCTTTTTTCCCCAAGCTGCTTGGCAATTGCCCCATAGCCCTTTTCAGCCTTGAGAAGGTTTACAATATTGTCTCTGGTGTCTTTGGACAGTTATTTGGTCTTAGCCGTTATTAGTTGGGAGTCTTACTGATTGTGTGGGGTGGGCAGGTGTCTTTATGCAGCTATCGACCTCAAATAGGTGCTTCTAATTTAGAATAATAAGTGGAGTGGAGGTGGACTTTTTAGAGGTGGACTAACAGGTCTTTGAGGGCCAGAATGTTTGCTGATTGGCAGGTGTTCAAATACGTATTTGCAGCAGTAACACACAAATAAATAATTTAAAAATCATACATTGTGATTTCCAGATTTTTTTTTAGATTATGTCTCTCACAGTGGACATGCACTTAAGATAAAAATTTCAGACCCCTCCATGATTTCTAAGTGGGACAACTTGTAAATTCGCAGGGTGTTCAAATACTTATTTTCCTCACTGTATTTAACCATAACAGAATGGTTTAAATTCCCCAAAACACATAATAGTAAGGAAGGGTCTATGCTACTTAACCCTGACTGTGTAGTTGAAGTTCTCCTTCAGAACGAGAGAGAGAGAGAGAGAGAGAGAGAGAGAGAGAGAGAGAGAGAGAGAGAGAGAGAGAGAGAGAGAGAGAGAGAGAGAGAGAGAGAGAGGACATTCCTTCACGTTTTACTGTATTTACAATAGAGGCTAAGACCACTAGCACTACTAGCACACCTTACAGCTGGTGGTTTGGAAGGGTGGAGGTTGTATATAAACGTGGCCTAAACCGGCGGAGGTCTGACCGAGGCTTCGCCTGTCCTTACACCAACGGTCCATGACATCCACCAAACAAGCCCCTTCAGTTTAATAGGAAACAATAAAATACATCATTACGTTAAAATGGAGCTAAAACACATACAAACGGGGAAACAGTAGACAGTCCAAAATTGCTCAATTATATCTAACATAAAAAAAACTTCTCACCTCGTACTAACAGTCCTGAAGTTTACAGTTGCTATGGAGGCATAAAAGCGTCCAATCAGAACGCTAGTCATTCCGACTGCATCCAATCAGAGAGCTTTGTGTGAAAACGTCATGCGATAGGATTTTACATATTATTTTTTTATTTGTAACGTTAAGAACAAGTCATATTATTGAGCCATTTATATTCATTACACATATTTTACAAACTTTTTTTGTTTTATTGTTGATAAATGTCACTTCATGTGCAATGAATATAAAATGTCAGTTTACCTTTTTGAATTAAATTATGAACAAAACTGAATTTTTTCCACGATATCTTTTTTTAGACTGCAATATAGGTTGCATTATTAACTTATAATAATATAATAACATTTCTTTTAAAAACATTGTTTAATCATACAACATAAACAAAATAACTGGAGAGAGATAAAGTTTATTATTTTAGATATTCCCTGTTATGCTATGTTATTACAGCCAAGAGGATAAAGCTAGCAGTTTATATAACTGCATTAGAATGATCTAATTCTCGCTACCTGATCAGCCTTCTAGTTTTGGTTTAATACTTTGGCACAATGAGGGCAGCCATGGCCTGGTGGTTAGGGATCTAGTGTTATAACTGGAAGGTTATGACTGAAGTGCCCTTGAGCAAGACCTAACCCTGTAAGTCATTCTGGATAAGAGTGTCTGCTAAATGCCTCGTGTTAAATGCAGAAATTGAAGTCCTTGTATTTTTCACATTGCTGAAATACAAGCGTTAACAGAGAAAGAGAGCAGTTTTCAGATTCACCCCACAGCAGAAACAGCAATGCATAAACCTACTGTTAGATAACATTGTTGATTTTATTGTAGGAATGAATGAATAAATAAATAAAAGCTCATGAATATCTGAACAGGCATGAACAGCAGCTCAAAGTCACAGGTAACAGCTCTATAAGACAGGGTTAGACAGCCTGCTGACACAGGGGTCTTCAGAATCCTAGCCCTAAACACGTTTACAGTATTAACACAGCACTTTTTCTCTCACACACTCTTACTCATCCACTCATTCAGCGATGCACTCACTCACTCACTCTCTTTTACACACATACAGAGTTCCTTCTTGTGAGGATTCTTTACAGTATCTTTGGGCATACAGTGACAAGCAAAAGATCAACCAGTGTGAGGTCAGAAAGAGTTTTTTTCACTCCATAATGGTCATCTACTTCTATCATAGTCTTTCATAAAGTGACATGACTTCATCTCTATCAGATGTTTCTAACCCAGCCCTCAAGGACCCTCTCAGACTGTCCACATTGTTTTGCTCTATACCAGCTCACAACACACTTGAGCTAGACCTCCACAATATAAGATATCATTCCTTGAATCAATAGGACACTTTCCCCTCATGTCAAATTGTTTAGTGTTTTTTACATGAGCCACAAAGCTATGTAGTGAGTACAAGAAGTCTCTGGAACTCAAAATCCTTTCTATTATACTATCAGAATGGAGCCAGAACATTTGGACTGGTGGCCACAGTGAGACACAAAGGTACTGTGCCTTAGCATATAAGGCTAAATAAAAAAAATTAGAAAATCATGAACAACATTCAAAACCTTTACTTATGAGTGATATTTCAATCCATTTTCCTATTTTACTGTTGATCAGTAAGAATTATAGTTCATCTCAATTTACTAAAATATTTCATTTTGAGTGTAAATTACTATTGAAACAGTATCAACATTGAAACAAAATATTGAAATATGTAATGAATATAAAATATGTGAGTTTACCTTTTTAAATTAAATTGTGAACACAAATAAAAAAGGTGGTTCATATTACACTGATGCTGCTGTTACAGATTGGAGCTCAGTTAATAATGTACCTGTTAGCTCTTATAATATTATACAATTGTGACAATGTTGCTTAGCATTCTGACATCCTAATGACAACTTTATACAGCATCACTGTACCACACTAGCATAAAAAAAACAGTGGTCTGAATGTTGCAATGTTGTACATAAACTTCATACCAAATTAGCACTCAGAATGGCTTTCAGTTTTTTTTTTTTTCAGTAATTACTTGCATTTCTTGCCCTTTTAATGTGTTTGAAATCATCGGTTGTGTGCCTATTTTGAAGAATATAAAATCTAAAACATATTTTGGTTTGTTTAACACTTTTAGGTTTACTACATGCTTCCTTATTTATTCCTTCATAGTCTGGATGGCTTCAGTATTCATTTACAATGTAGGGAAGAATTGAATGAGATGGAAAAATTTTATGAGATAGTGTGTCCAAACTTTTGACTGGTACTGTATTCTTATCCACTTAGACTTCTTCTCTAAACACATCCTTTTCATTGCTAAAATGATCATTAGATCCATTTGAGAATAGTCTATTTAGACCAATTTGTGGTAATATGTATTCCCTCAACCTTAAGCATCTTACACCACATCAACTCATGGATCAT
This sequence comes from Crenuchus spilurus, assembly GCA_036984385.1. Classification (NCBI taxonomy): domain Eukaryota; kingdom Metazoa; phylum Chordata; class Actinopteri; order Characiformes; family Crenuchidae; genus Crenuchus; species Crenuchus spilurus. The sequence continues at coordinate 26,648 of BRDA01053817.1, read as the reverse complement.
AAACTTCAAGATGCTGGGATACAGAAAAAAAATGTGGAACATCTGAATGTCCCTGATGACTATATTAGTAAAATCTTACAGTATGTAACCTACTGGGACACAGCCACAACTCCAGAGATTGTTGTAGTCTATGGATGTGGTTTGAATCTTCAACTCGAGTACATAAAATGGGAGCAGTTTAGGAGTTCAGCAGTAACTGATCACTCCATTCTATTTGTTCCCTTTCTAAAATCCATCAGCCAGCGATCAGTTTAAATCACACACAGAGCCCTTAAAGGTATGGAATTGCATGCTTCTGATTCACACCAGCTCTTTGCTATAGTTTGTCTATGGTCTTCACTAACAATTACTTGAACAATAAATAACAGCATATTTTCACATACACACATAGATTGTTTTATCACTCTGACAGACTGAATACACTACGCAATCTCTCCCTATAGATGGACATGGGGAAAGAGTATATTTGAGGTCTATTGTTTTGGGAACTTTCCATTAACATACAAATAATGTATCTAAATCAAGTCTACGCGCTTCTCCTCATCAACGCTAGTCTTCTGTCTTCCCACTGGAGGATCGTCAAGGGATGGGGTGGTCAACAGGCTAGCCACGGGTTTGGACTGGCTAACCTCGGGACTCTAAAGACCTATGAAGGAGGAAAAGAAGCAACATGTGTATTAAAATATATCAAGGTATGAACCATATGTGAGAAAACTACAGCTGTTTACTGTTATATGAAATGCACCATGAGATGTATTAATATCATAGGTAAGTGCTTTGCGCTAGTATTAGTGCTAAAGCAGTTATTTCACTAATAGATTGTTGAGGTAGTTTCTGGACTAATATCTCTTCTTCCAGTGTCTACTATTGTTTATTGAAGTTGTTTATGGACTAATATATCTTGTTCCAGTGTTTAATGGTGTTTACTGAGGTTGTTTATTAAAGTTTAATCAGTAGAACCCAAAAGGAAGCGTGTTTTTGTGAATAACATCATGGCTGTGACCTATATCGCTTCTTCCACCCTTGCAAGGCGTTGGAAATGGTGTCATCAGACAAACAGCTTTCCTAACATGTCATTTCTCTGCTTTCCTAGCATGGTCAGTCATGTGAAATTTATAACTCATGTCATGGATTCAGGTTTTGGAGAAAATTATGAAGCAAAAACGGTGATGTTTTTTGCAAAACTTTGGAAACTCCTGCTCAGCTGACTTTATCTGTTGATCTTCTGTTTGAAAATACATTAACATATCCTCTACAGAGACCAAACACATATGGCAACACATTTTAGAGAACAAGCTCTATTTTCCTAAACATTTGATTGATTTCTAGATACAATACCTTGGAAAAAATCAGACATAATATTTAATGTGCCAGAACATTTGCACACACCACATTTTATGCACTTTTTAATATGTAAAGTCAAAAAAAAGAAGATGCATAAGGTTTCTATAATATAAAGAAAATAGACGTTGGTGCTCAAAAGTTTGTGACCCTTTAGAATTGTCTATAGTTTTACATAAATTTGACCTAAAACTTAACTTCATCAGATTGCCACAAAAGTCCTCTAAAATCTTAAGAGATGGTTTTGTAACATTTTCCAGCACACTGAACATCAACAACTCTTCACAAATGTCCTTTGTCCATGCCATGATACACTTTCATAAATGTGTTGTGAATTTCACATCTTTGTTCTTTAAATAAAACAGGGCACCCACTCACACCTGATTGTCATTCCACTGATTGACAACACCTGAATATCACCTTCAAATTATCTGCTAATCCTAAAGTTTCACATACTTTTGTCACTCACAGACATGTAATAAATGACCAAGTGTAATATTGTTGTCTCAACTGTTTGATTTGTGCAACAAAATCAATGGAGCAAATGTCGCACTTGGATTCTTAACTTGGACATGATGCATAGTTATTATCACCTGAGCTTTTTTCGACCACTAGCTTCATTGGATTCATTGCCAAACCTGTCCTTTCATTATATTTACACAATTAATTTAATTAAGTCATTACCTCATTCAGGACAGTTTGAAAGCCTACAAAAGCACAGATGCATACAAATACTTCAGCAGGCTGGGTAACAGAGCCTAAATTATGGCATCTAAAACAAAAGAAAATAAACGCGAGGTGCGGCAGCAATGAGCCAAGCCTCACCTCTGAATGCGCAATCCATCACAAACTGGGTTGATACATACAATTGGCGCGTGCCTGTTGCCATATCGCTGCATGTCGCCAATATAATGTTTGCATATACGTTTATATACCCTGATTTTCCACAGTCTGGCTAATGTCTTTAACCATTTACGTTTAATGTTTGTTAGTGACATATTTAGTTTTGCTGATGGGACATAAAACCGCAGTGAAAAGGCACAACATGAGGCAGGTCAGTACTCTGCCACACTGAAGGGGGGCGTACGTGAGCCAACGGGTGCTTGTTGCTGCTGTCCTTTTATGCAGAGGCGAGTGAGAGTCAAGTGCATGGAGGGTGCAGAGCAAATGCCGCTTTCTCTCGCTGCTGTAATTGTAATGTTTTTTCTTAGCTTTACGTACCTTTAATACGTACCTTACGTGTGTGAGAGTTTGTGTGTGTGTGAAGAATGCTGATGAGATACAAAATAGCCAGTAGCCAATTGAATAAGCTACCCTTTTGGGTTTATATATTTGTAAATCCACTCTTTTTTTTATATTTGAGTGGCCAATTCGTCATTACAACACAAACGGTTTTCCAGTTCGCTAGCCTGTTTGTCCTTTTCGAACTACTATAGAAACATGGCGATGCAACATGGCAGCCTCAGTCAGTGTTCGACCCGCGACCAATGTAGATATAAACAGCTTATTCTAAGGTAAAATAATCAAACGACTTCTTAGTTTATAATGATTAGATGTGTTTTTAATCATTTTTATTAGTGATTATCTTAAATTCTGCTAAAAGATAACCTGAAATATCACATACTGTGCCTTTAAACAGTTTGACTAGCAAAAGCAAATAGATTCTCACAGCAAACAAGCTAGCTCCCTAACTAGATAACATAAGTAGCTTAGTTAATGCTAACTTTATTAACCAAGAGTTACTGGCTGGAGATAAAATGTGCACTGCAAAGTCAAATGCCTTTGGTAGGTGTCCAGTTTGCCTGTTTGATCTTGGCAAGTAATTTTTCCCTCCGGTCTGTGCCTTTGGGAAGTCTACAAAATAATGATCCTTTACCCCCTTTCTTTTGTCACACCCCACGGCACAGCATATCGGGAGGCATGACAGCCTCTGAATGAATAGACAGTAGGTACCCACTGGTAGCAGCTTCATTTGTGACATCAGCTGCAACCCATGAATAGCTGAACTGTTGATAACATGTTTTTTGTTTGTTGTCTGTAGGGTTAATTTTAAAACCAGAAAGCATTAGGTTGTGTCCTGCTCTCTCCTAATTCTGATGAACAAATTGGAGTTTAGTTCTTTTATGACTTTTGCTCTGTGTGATCAGAGAGCTGCAACATGCCAGGCAAACAGAATAACACTCACGAGTAGCTGGTGTGTTGCTGGCGTCGCCTGGCACTGCGCAGCTTCTCAAACCTGGCCTCCATCTCCTCCAGTACTTTGGGGGTGTAGCGGACCACGAGCTTCACTGAACCCTGAGCAGCTTTCAGCAGCTCTACAGCCTTCTCATGATGTTCCCCCTCCACACTCTACACATTCAAAAGGTTTGTGAACCAGTATTGGTACAGCAGCTGGCTACACCACAAATTCAAATACTGTACAAAACGTTTTGCCAATTGAGTCATCATAGAAACGGTTTGGCAAAAAAGTACTCTTCAAAATCACTATAACCACTGTTTTCAGTAATATTGTTTCAATTTCATTGTCAATGCCTTTATAAAATTATTCTAATAAGCTAATATTCTACATGATTAAAGCAACATGCAGAAAACTGGAAAAAATAAGTAATTTTTGATAATAAACAGAGCTATAGATGATTTCAACAACTGAGAAAGCTGTAGCCTACAATATCAAGAATTAACAATTACCAGCAGAAACACTAATATGTTTTTGCACTGAAGCTATGAGGCTAATGTTGCTAATGAGTAATGGATGCTTTTGTACACCACTTAGTGTCATGCAAACTGCATGTCTAAATCATCACTAACTAACCTTTGAGACTTGTCTCAAACTGACTTGGCCTCAAACGGACTTGAGCCTCAGACTTGTATATCAAATGGACCTATAATCTTACATGGACTTGTTTTCAAACTTTTGTCTCAAATTGACTTGGGTCTCAAAAGGAGCAAAATTTGGTCCGACCAAAAGAGGTGTTCTCAGTTTAGATCTACTGAACCAAGGTCCGGTTTCCATGCAGTGTGAAAAATAATTTCTAGAAGGTTTGGACTTTCTGTGAGCTGTGGTAGCACATGGAATAAGTAGGAGACTAAATGTTTCATTGAAATTTCGTTCGATGAACATGTGAAAAGTCAGCTTGAAAAAACGCGCCAAAATGCTGAAACATGCAGCTTATTTTCTGAGAGGATGAGACAAAAAGGATATGACAGGATGGCAGAACAATGTCACCTTAAGGTAAATACATGCCAACATCAGATGCATGTCCTTCTAAAAACCAATCAGTGTCAAAAGTACTAAGATATACCCCATGTATGTGATGAAGACGTAGGCATATCATACAAAGGTCTTTGGTGCGCTTGCAAAAATGCAATGTGTAAACAAAACTAACCGGACAAAATATTACAAGATAAACACACGAGCTTTGGTTCGGACCATGGTTCAGACTTTCAGATGTGAAAGTGCCTTTAGATGGACTTGTGTGTTAAATGGATGTGTGTCTCAAATGGACTTGTCTCATAAATGATTTTGCCTCTTAGATGGATTTGTGTCTTAGACAGACGTGATTTATATAAACAGTAGTAAATGGTAATAGTAACAGTACCAGTCATGAAGCCTTAATTTTATATGTAACACTATGTCAAACAGTGTCAGAAAACAAATAATTTTCCATTACTCAATAGCTATATTATACTGTAGTGCAGACTATATTTGAGGTGAAAGGCGGAGATTGTGCCAACTTGATTTTTAAATTTTCTATATGACATCACAATAATAGCATAAAGTACAATATTGACATTCGTACCACTCCATTTACAGAGAGGAGCTGGTCACCCCTCTTCAGTCCACCCTGCCGGTCAGCCACACCTCCAGGGATCACCCGGGAGATGTAGATGGGGGAGTTCTGTTCCTTTCCTCCCATTATATTAAAGCCCAGACCCTCATCTGTCTTGGGCAGCTCCACAACTCGAGGATGGGCATGGCCTTCACTGGCTGCAAATGCAGCTACTGTAGCCTAGAGTGCAAGTTTTGAGACAGAATGATGAATGTTCACTACAGAAAGTATATTATAGGCTATTAGAAGACAAACAAAAACTGCATTTACGTTACAAACACACCTCATATAAACTGAAACATATTATTAATTTGTACTCAAGAGGGAAACTGCATAATTAATATATTTAGTTATTAAAAATCAACTTTTACTCTTCTTTTCACTTCTAAGTACAAATCAAGAAAAAGAACATTCAAAGGTCAAGAGATCAATCAAATGTTAGATATCTGTGTAAAATGAAACTGTCCACAATGATACCAAGAACCAATACTGACCATCAGCCACAGAATCTCTAATTACATAAAAATGTGCATATTTTCTTTTTACTTTTAAAGGCCCCATATCATTTAAAAAAACATTATATCACACTGTCAATCACTTTCAAAACATGTCAATCACTCCCCATCCCATACAGACCACATATGCCAAAACAGTTCATTTTGAGTTCACTGTTATTGTGATGTCACCAAAACTACCATATTTCCTATATTTCCATATTCAGTTTTTAGCCACACCCATTCACATTAAAGTTATAAGGAGTGTTTCAGGTTGGACTACTGTTTAAAAGAGGGTATCTAATCCAAACAGAGGTCTTTTAACGACATCAGTTTTAAAGGCACAGTAACAAAAATAACCACTTTAATTCTAGTACAACTATGAACATCATAAATGGATCTCGACAAAAAAAAATATATCAAATGAAATGATAAAGTAAAATACGGGCCCTATAAATACTAAATGTATTTAAACGCTGATTCATTTTTATTTTCATTAAAGTGTATTTTGGCTCTGTACTTCCATATTTATTTGATATTTTGAGCAGTGTCCATATTTCACTTAAACACAGGCTCTCATCCTCCTTAAATGTGATGCAGTTGTTTAATGACAGTAAAGTTGTTATAGTTTGTAATAAAGTTAAACTGTACCTTGGCAGTGGCCTGAGCACGGACCTCAGGTCCACCCACAATGTCCAGGGTGTCATACAGCTGTTCATAAACCTATCAGTGAGATCAGGGAGAGGCAAATTATACTCAGATAGTCAGACCATTGAAAGAGATAAACTGTGGAAATGAGCGTGACTGTGAGGTTGACAGTCATCTACACTGAAAACAGACATGCAGAACAGTTCTGGTTTTTGTGCATCAGCCAGTCATCTGTAATCAGTGTCAAACTAAAACCCACATTGATAGAATGGTGGGCAATATGAGGATATGTTATTATTACAGTATTATTATTATTACAGTATTATTATTATTATTATTATTATTATTATTATTGTCATGAATAATTAGATAACTATACGCTATAACAGGTAGTACCTAACAATATAGCTCATAATATTTACATCAGCACTGTATAAGTTCATGTTTTATTTCAATAACAAAACATGATCTGTATTTTACCACATTGCCCACCATTAACTGGAAAATGCCAGTTCAAGTCAGAGTCACACTGTGAGACTGGAATAGTAAAGCTGTGAATGAGATGCTTGAGAACAGAGGGAGAGGAGAGAGAGTGGGACTAAGAGAAATAAGTAGATAGATAAAGAAAGAAGTTGAGTTAGAGAAAGAGTAAAAGTGATAGAAACAATGAAAAAGAGATAAAGAAAGTCAACGGGAAAGAAAGTGAGACAGAGAGAGGCAAAGAGATATAATGAAAAAGAGAGATAAACTGAGATGAGAAAGAAAGACAGACAATGAGAAAGTAAGTGAGATAAAGAGAGATAGAAGAACTGGAGGGAAAGAGATAAGAGAGATAAGGAGATAGAAAAAGGGAGCAAGAGAGAGAAACAAGAGATAGATCAAGTGAAAAGGGGAGAGCTAAAGACAGATAATGAGTGTGAGAAAAAGGGAGAAAGTTAAAAAGAAAAAGAGAAATAAAGAGGTAGAGATAGAGAAACAGTGAGACAGAGAGACAGATAAAGAGAAGAGATAGAGAGTGACTGAGAGAGAGAGAGAGAGAGAGAGAGAGAGAGAGAGACTGAAAAGGAGAGAGATAAGGTGAGCTAACAAGAAAAGGAGAGAGAGAAGGAAGGGACATGCTCCATTGAGGCAGTGAGAGGAGTGTTGAGGAGGTCTGGAGGAGCAGCAGTCACTGTGAAAGTGTGGGAGGAAGAAAGAATAGTGCAGTCCAATCAGTGAATTCATCCCTGCATTCAGAAAGTTCTCTCGCCCACACACTGCTTACTGTCCATTGGGATCTAACAGGGAACGTCCGGCAACTTGAAGAGGAAAATGAAGTAGGAATTAATAAGACAGACAGCAGCTTCAGGGACATGCTACTGAAGCACCCGCTGAAACAGCATCACGTGACATCAAGGCATGCAGTTCAATATCAGTGCACTGTGTTCCACTGATGTGAAGATAGTGAACCAATTATATTGATTATAAATCGTCACAACTGATTATAATCAATTATAATACATTTCAATAAACTATACAGTCAGTATAAGCTCTGTGTATTGTGTTTATTGTCTACATTTTACCAGTGTCTGTCTAATCAAATCATACTAAATCATAATTATAAGGATTCCAAAGGAATCATAACCAAATTAACCAATTCATTGATTAGTGGGGTGGGCAAAAAATGTTGCATTTATGAGCTCTAGTGGATATTTTTAGCTTAACATACCTCTACCGATTGGTAGAGATGGCACAATCGCATTGTGTTAAGTTCAACACCTTCTTCAAAAGATATAGTGACTCAAATGTGCTCTAACAAATAGTTGAACCAAATGTTAAAGGGTTAAACTGATTAGTTTGTTACATGTAGAGTGACTACTATAATAATTACATTAAAATGGTTTCAAATTGATTTGAATCAGAATGAAATTTGACAGTTCTTGAGGCACTGAATCATTTCCCAAATAATGGTACTGAGCTCAGATTTACACTCCTAGTTTTCAACATGAGGTGGAACATTTCCAGACCACTAACAAAGTCTGGAGCTCGAGGTGATAAGCTCTGCTGGTATCCCACAGAAGTGTGTGTAGAAAGCCCACCTCTCTGATAGCGGCACAAAACTTGCTCTGGAGCACTCTCTGCAGCGCCTGCAGTTTAGGTGGTGGCAGTTCTCCACTCCTCTGCAGCCTGTCCAACAACTCTATCACTCTACATACATCTAGAGGGAGAGAGGGAGAGGGAGAGGGAGAGAGAGAGAGAGAGAGAGAGAGAGAGAGAGAGAGAGATACACAGAAAGGGAGACAGAGATAAAAGAGAGACAGAGATAAAAAAGAGAGATAAAAAAAGAGACAGAGATAAAAAAAGACAGAGATAAAAAAGAGAGACAGAGATAAAAAGGAGAGACAGAGATAAAAGAGAGAGACAGAGATAAAAGAGAGACAGAGATAAAAAAAGAGAGACAGAGATAAAAAGGAGAGACAGAGATAAAAGAGAGAGAGACAGAGATAAAAGAGAGACAGAGATAAAAAAAAGAGACAGAGATAAAAAGGAGACAGAGATAAAAGAGAGAGACAGAGATAAAAGAGAGACATAGATAAATGAAAGACAGAAAGAGAGAGAGAGATTAAAAGAGAGATAAAGACAGAGAGACAGAGATAAAAGAAAGAGAGGCAGAGATAAAAAGAGACAGTGATAAAAGATAGAAAGACAGAAAGAGAGACGGAAATAAAAGAGAGATACAGAGAGACAAAGATCAAAAATAGAGATAAAGACAGAAAGAGAGAGACAAAGATAAAAATAGAGAGACAGAGATAAGGACAAAAAGAGAGAGAGGTGTATATGAATGAACAGAGCAAAGCATTACAGACCATTAGGTGTGTACAGTTGGAGTTTATACAGGTCTAATCTGAGTTTACTAAACCTGTGACCAGTAAGATGAGACAGAAAAGAGCAGAAGACAGCAGGAGAGATGACTGTACACAACAGTAAATAAGGAATGAAGAGACTGGACAGTACGGGTTGTTTGTGGGCGGTGTCCATTCACACAGAAGCTAGAAGAGCACACAGTGACCATTACTGACTGGACCTGCACAGTCCAGAACAGACTACACACACAAGCTCTCAGCTACGGAACGGAACCCAGCTCGTAGAGGAAATCCCCTGAACACAGGGACGACCTGATGCTCAGCGTAGTGATGGAGTGATGAAGACGCTCAGTCCCACCTCTCTCCAGGCACAGCGGCTCGCTCATCGCCGCCATGTCTGCCGCCTCCTTCCCCGGATGGTAGTAAGATGACATCATGAGGAGACGGAGCTTCTCTGAGGTCTCGGCTGTCTGCTCGTGTGTGGACGGAGGAGCACAGATGGAATTCAGGAGACGGCCGTTGTGAGTGCGTCTGTGCGTCGCTTTCTCTCTGCTTCGCCCCGCGGATTCAGCACCAAACACGCGCAGTGTCACTGAATGACGCAGCGCACGTCAGAGGCGCCGAGCGAGCTGATTGGCTCCTCAGAGAGCTGCGCGCATTGGGCCGCTGTAATTCAACGTACATTCATAATTTACTTACAGTTTACAGAGAAGGGGATAACAGTATTTAATGAGCAGCTAATAGTCAATTCATACAACATCTCTAGAGAGAGAGAGAGAGAGAGAGAGAGAGAGAGAGAGGGA
>BRDA01053817.1:0-16679 GCA_036984385.1 Crenuchus spilurus | reverse complement strand
CACACACAAGCTCTCAGCTACGGAACGGAACCCAGCACGTAGAGGAAATCCCCTGAACACAGGGACGACCTGATGCTCAGCGTAGTGATGGAGTGATGAAGACGCTCAGTCCCACCTCTCTCCAGGCACAGCGGCTCGCTCATCGCCGCCATGTCCGCCGCCTCCTTCCCCGGATGGTAGTAAGATGACATCATGAGGAGACGGAGCTTCTCTGAGGTCTCGGCTGTCTGCTCGTGTGTGGACGGAGGAGCACAGATGGAATTCAGGAGACGGCCGTTGTGAGTGCGTCTGTGCGTCGCTTTCTCTCTGCTTCGCCCCGCGGATTCAGCACCAAACACGCGCAGTGTCACTGAATGACGCAGCGCACGTCAGAGGCGCCGAGCGAGCTGATTGGCTCCTCAGAGACATTCATAATTTACTTACAGTTTACAGTGAAGGGGATAACAGTATTTAATGAGCAGCTAATAGTCAATTTATACAACATCTCTAGAGAGAGAGAGAGAGAGAGAGAGAGAGGGATGGAGGGATAAGAGGAGGAGAAAGAGTAGAGAGAAGACGAGTAGAGATGGGAAGTAAGGAGGGGCAGAGGAGAAGATGACAGAAACAAAAAGACGAGGATATGAGAGAGAGAGAGAGAGAGAGAGAGAGAGAGCGAGAGAGAGAGAGAGAGAGGATGGAGGGATAAGAGGAGGAGAAAGAGGAGAGAGAAGACGAGTAGAGATGGGGAGTAAGGAGGGGCAGAGGAGAAGATGACAGAAACAAAAATACGAGGATATGAGAGAAAGAAAGTGGAGGAGAAAGAGAAGCGAATGAGAGAAAAGAGGAGTTACACAGTAAGGTGGGGATAGAAGAGGACTGAATAGGATGGAGGGCAAAGTGCAAGAAAAAGAAGAGGATAGAAAATAGGAGTAGAGATGGTGAGTAAAAATGAGGAAAGAAAAGACGAGTAGAGATGGGGAGTAAGGAGGGGTAGAGGAGAAAATGACAAACAAAAAGAATAGGAGAGAAAGAGAGCAGAAAGGGAGGGAGGGTGACATGGTGGAGAAAGAGAATAACAGGAGAGATAAGAGTAGAGATTGGCAGTAAGGAGTAGAAGAGAGAGGAGAGAAAAGAGGGGAGAAATAGAAATATCTAACACAGAATTGTTGATGCTTGTCCTCTCAGTGTTTTTTTACTGATCTGAGTGCAGGACTAAGGTGACAGTAGAAAAACAGTTCATTGGTTAATGCTACATTGCTGCACTGAATAAAATTTGTCCCATTTATAGACACTAATGATTCAATCGTGGCCCACAGAGAATGATTATAAATTAAAGTTCACATTATATATACAGTATAAGGATACTATGGGAAATGCAAGTAAACAATGCAGTGTTTCTTACAGTTATTAGATTTTTACTCATTGCTGACAGTATGAACCCAAGATGTTTAATGTTTTGTCTGGTCAACTTCATTTCATGTGGTAAAATACATCCTTTCCCGCATTTCAGACCTGCAACACATTAAAAAAACATTGGGACAGTAAAGTGTTTACCACTTTGCAATGTGACATTTTGGCCCCAAAGATACCTAAACAATGAAGTGTTTCACATGTTATTTTGTCCAATTTTTCCTGCAAAAGTATTTTCAGGTGTGCAATATTATGGGATTGTCATCACATTTCTTGTTTCAAAATCTCTATTGGGGATTCAGACTGCAGGCAGGCCAGTACTTGTCCACTCTTCTTCTTCAGGCATGCCTTGTCAATGTGTGCAGCATGTGCTTTTGCATTATCTTGTTGAAAAATCTGCGATGGTAGCATTCATACAAGTGTAAATGACCTTTGTCAAGGGCACTGACAATCCCATACCATGTCAGACTCTCGCTGATAACTTTCTGAATGCTAATAATCATCTTTGGTCTGCAGCACGACATTCATTTCTTCCAAAAATGATCTGGAACATTGATTCATTTTGACCACAATACATATTTCCATTCTGTGATGGTCCATCCCAGGTGCCTCCAAGGCCAGAGAAGTTTACACTACTTCCGGAAAGATTTAATTTTATTTTTGCACAATAGTTTTAAGTGGGATTTGTGAATGCAACTCCAAGCACATGCTAAAGTAATCTCTTGACCATGTAGTTATATGAACTATTGAATGATGGGTATTGATGCAATGCCATCTGAAGGATCAGAGCTCACTGGTGATTAGCTTAGGCAAAGCCTTTACGCACTACAAATTCCTCACGATTCCTTGAATCATTTAATGATACTATACACAGTAAAATAAGACGTATGCAAAGGTGGTCTTCCAACATAATTTTTATCCATTTCAGCCATTTTCTCATGCTTTTGTTGACAAACTGGGGATCCTCTGCATACCTTTGTTCCTCAAATACTTTTTTGGATACCACTTTTGGTACCAGATCATGTACAATCCACATTCCAAAACACTTGTCCAAGCTATTCTGATTTGGGATTCTAGAGAAACCAAGTCAAGCCCAAACTAAATAAATAAAACTTGGGTGACATAACTGCTGTTCATTAAGTGAAAATGCTCATATTAAAAGTACAATTTTCATTTTAATGCAAGTAACCCAGACATACATACCTCTAATCGTTAAACACCAATTATAAAAAAAAAAAAAAAAAAATGCAGTTGTCATTTTTTCAAGTTGATTGTCTTTTGAATAAAGTTAATTACTGACCATCTCAAATGCCCAATTTAGGCCCAGTCCTTTCATAAGGATGAAGTTTTGGGTTAAACTATAGAATTTCCCAATTAGTATTTTCTTTAGAAGCCAATCAGGTTTAAGCCTACATCTCTCTGAACTGCCCTTTTCTAGGCATCTTCTACCCAAAAATGCCCACCGCCACAGGATCAGTCATGCAAATCAATCTACTGTAATTGCACTGAAGATCATCTTAAATAAGTTTTCCATCCCCAGTTCTACTCCTACACATGTCCATCAGTCTATGACAAGAGTTCAATAGTACTCAATGGAACATGATCACGAAAATAAAGTAAACAGAACTTTACAAAAAAAGCGTTTTTATTAATGATGCAAATCAAAATGCCATAGGAGGGACAGGTTCATTCATACTCTTTTCAAAATAGTAAAGCTAATTACAAAAAACAAACAGCAATTTACTGTGAACCAATGGCAAATCGGGTATGATTAAAAGCATAGTTTTGTCTCAGTTTGGACAAGGGGCTGTTACTAAGTGATTCACAAAATAAGAAAGGCAAACAGAACTATACAGTGAAGCATTCAAGCAGCTGGAGAGACAGTAGAAGAATTTTCAAAACAGCCAACATTAATATTAAATACATCCTACCATGAAATGACTCTTGTAATTTGACTATTACAGAAAAATACCCATAAACTCTACACTCTCAAACCAGGCGTGTTAGAAACATGCATTTGTTTCTCTATTTTTTAAATTGATCACAGCTTTGCAGGCAATTAAGGACAGCACACTTTAGATATTCTGTCACCCAACAGTGAGACCCACAGTGAGAATGTACACTTACATGTGTTTTAAGAATGATCTTTAACATTGCATCATTTTATGATAAGCATGTTACAACTACAACAAAATGAGCCATCCTTAATCAGATACACATGTCCAGTGAAGGACAGCAAGTGTTGTTTCTAAACACATCTGTTTGTAGAATGTAGACTGTTAAAGCTCCCCAACCCCAATTTTAGTATTCATCACCCTGGGCCTCCATCCTGTAACCATTCTCATTAGAAGCATAGCCTTCTCCTGACTGCATGGAGTCTTGGTCCATCATCATCATGCCCATCCCATCTTGAGACCCTTCTTCAGATTGTGGTGGGATTGACTCTTCACCTTCTTCACCTCCATTACCCAATCCTTCATGATCTCCAGCAGGGGGTAGCAGAGAAGGATGTCTATCCTCCCTGCGATCCCCTCGTTCACGGTCACCCCGGTCTCGTTTATGCTCACGGTCCCTATCCCGATCCCTTCTTCGTTCTCGGTCTCTATCTCTATCTTTATCTCTGTGGCTTCTCTTCCTGTCCCTGTCCCGATCCCTTTCTCTATCCCTATCTCTCCCTCTTTCTTCTCCCTCTATTCCACCTTCCTCTCCACGGCCCGGCTCGCCTCCACTGGGATCCTCCACCCCCCTCTCACCTCCTTCTCCAATTACGCCATCTACTAGGCCTCCTGTGCCTTCCTCTCCTCCCTCAGCCCCTTTCCCTCTCTCTCTGTCCCTCCTCCTATCCCGGCTCCTGCTCCTCCTCTTGCGGTCTCTCTCTCTGTCGCGGTCTCTGCTCCTCTCTCTGCTCTTACCCTCGCCTTCTCTCTCTCGCTCCCTCTCTCTTCTCCTGCCACCAGCCTCTTCTCCGCCTGCTCCAACCCCTCTCTCACGCTCACGGGATCGGGTGCGTCTGCGTCTCTCCCGAGAACGAGATCTGCGCCTCTCTCCACGATCTTTGTCCCGATCTCGTTCACGGCTGCGTTCGCGACGATCACGCTCGCGGTCACGGTCACTGCAATGACAAAAAGACAAAGTTATTAAAAAGACCTTTCCTAACCGATGAGCATAAAATAACCAAACCAATAACATACAATCAAGAAATGTGTTTCTCTATAAGAATACAAATCTGGGAGCATATACAGCAAAATACCTCAACCAAAAATGCCCAATTTACAAACAACAACTAAAGTATACCCATCATTAGCCATGTACACTGTTAATAATAATTTCAGAAACGATATCACACATGTGCAACATACAGTCATGGTCGAAAGTGTTGGCACCCCTGAATTTCACCCAGAAAATTATTGCAATTACACATGTTTTGTTATACAAATGTTTATTTTCTTTGTGTGTATTGGAACAACACAAAAAACAGGGAAAAAAGGCAAATTTGACAATTTCACATAAAACTCCAAAAATGGGCTGGACAAAATTACTGGCACCTTTTCAAATTTGCGGGTAAATAACTTCGTTTCAAGCATGTGAAGCTCATTCAAACTCACCTGTGATAAGTAACAGGTGTGGACAATTTAAAAGTCACACCTGAAACCAGATAAAAAGGAGAGAAGTTGACTCAATCTTTGCATTGTGTGCTACACTAAGCATGGAGAACAGAAAGAGAAGAGAACTGTCTGAGGATTTGAGAACCAAAATTGTGGAAAAATATCAACACTCTCAAGGTTACAAGTCCATCTCCAGAGATCTTGATGTTCCTATGTCCATGGTGCGCAACATAATCAAGAAGTTCACAACCCATGGCACTGTAGCTAATCGCCCTGGACATGGACGGAGGAGAAAAATTGATAAAAAAGGTTGCAACGCAGATGGTGGATAAGCAGCCCCAATCAAGTTCCAAAGAAATTCAAGCTGTCCTGCAGGCGCAGGGTGCATCAGTGTCAGCTCGAACTATCCGTCGACATTTGAATGAAATGAAACAATGGCAGGAGACCCAGGAGGACCCCACTGCTAACACAGCCATAAAAAAGCTAGACTGCAGTTTGCCAAAATCCTTCTGGAAAAACAGATGACAGATGAGACCAAGACAGAGCTTTTTGGTAAAGCACATCATTCTACTGTTTACTGTTTACTGCCTACAAAGAAAAGAACACAGTACCTACAGTCAAATATGGTGGAGGTTCAAAAGTTGTTTTGCTGCCTCTGGAACTGGGTGCCTTGACTGTGTGCAAGGCATCATGAAATCTGAAGATTACCAAAGGATTTTGGGGTCGCAATGTAGGGCCCAGTGTCAGAAAGCTGGGTTTGCGTCCTAGGTCATGGGTCTTCCAGCATGACAATGACCCCAAACATACACCAAAAAGAGAAGGCACCCTTCAAATATGAGACTTGGAGCAGTTTGCAAAAGAAGAGTGGTCCAAAATTCCAGTTGAAAGGTGTAAGAAGCTTGTTGATGGTTATAGGAAGCGATTGATTTCAGTTATTTTTTCCAAAGGGTGTGCAACCAAATATTAAGTTGAGGGTGCCAATAATTTTGTCCGGCCCATTTTTGGAGCTGTGAGAAATTATCAAATTTGCCCTTTTCCCTCTTTTTTGCGTTGTTCCAATACACACAAAGGAAATAAACATGTGTATAACAAAACGTGTAATTGCAATAATTTTCTGGGAGAAATACTTAATTTTCTGGAAAAAAATTCAGGGGTGCCAACACTTTTGGCCATGACTGTACATCAGCACATTTAATTGTAGGTTTCTAAGGAGACTATTACACAATGAAAACATCCCATCACATCAGTTGCTTAATGACAGGCTTGTCACCTGTTGGGAAAACAATGAGCACACCACTGCCCTCTACTTTGAGATCCACCTTCAGTGTGATGGATTTGGTTTAGCAATTTCACTCAGTTTGTTCCCATTCTAAAAATCTTGTTACTACCTGCATTTAGTTCAAGACCATGTGTGGCCCTACAAGGCTAGGTCTCTTTTTTAGATTAATAGAACATTTAATCAATAAACCAATTTAATAATACAGTCTTACACCATTTAATAACTTTGCATTTAAAATCATCCGAGTTTATTGGTAGTATTATAGACTAAACCAGGGGTTTCCAAATCCAGTCCTGGAGGGCCAGATTCCTGCAGTTTGGTGATTTCTTTGTTCTGACACTACAATTAAACCTGCTCATTACCTGCTGAGCTGAATCAGGTATGTTTGATCAGGAAGATCACCAAACTGCAGGAATCCGGCCCTCCAGGACTGGATTTGGACACCCCTGGACTAAACCCACACTCACCCTCCAATAGGTCGGTCGTCATAGCGCGACGTATCATCTCTGCCAGAGTGTTTGATATTGACATCTGCTCCACCCCTCCTGGTACCACCCAAACCTCCTCCTAAATACCGAAACCATAGAGGGATCAATAAACTTTGTGGATATGTTTAAAGCATCAAATGTGAGACATCCTCAATCTTCTGCAACATTAAACAGCAGCAGTTTTGGCATCTGGCTGATATAAAAACTAAACATTACAATAACCACTCAATGTAAAACAAGCAACTACAAAGCATTACAGGTGGTTCATGTTGATACATGTTACTTCATAATTCTTAATGAAAAAGTATGTAATTAGTATACTGTCAGTCCTTATTGAGCAAACTCTGGTCCATCTAAAAAAAAATTAGTTTCTTACCAAGCCTGCGGGGGTGCCATCCTTTCACAGTGCGCCCTCTCTCTACATCCACAAGAACTCTCCGTCCATCAATCTTTTTACCATCTGCATGCTTGTAGGCGGCTAGAGAAGGAACATGCAAAAGAAAGAGCGAGCAAAAAGGTAGAGAGGAGAGAGAGGATGAGGAGGAAAAAGAAGTGAAAGTGAGAGAGAAAAAGAAGAGACTGAGAAAAGGGAATGTACACTGCAGTATTGTTAGTGGTCTCTTACCTGAAGATACTCTGATGTCCACATATATTCATATTGCAATTAGAAAGCACACGCTTACCTCAGTTAATCGACAGATGTGAGGAAGCAAGATTCAGCACTTGTGCTGGAAGTTTAATCAAGGTCCTTTTTTCTAACTTACATTTTCTATTAATAGACTCAAACATGTGGGTTTGATGCGTCAAAAAAAGGTCTAAAAAAATAAATAGAAAAACGCAATTTACCAAATCAATATAGCCTAGAAATCAATAACAGTAGTTTTGTAGCACCTAAAGTGAAAATGGTTCAAATTAATCATCAGAGCAGCAAGCGCCCCGGCAATAGGCGCACATCAATACTGTTCACCTGTGCCGCAAACACACAGGAATGACGACTTAACAGAGCGATTTTTAGGTGTTATTCAAATTGTGAAGTCTGGAATTACAAAAGGAACCTACCACACACACACACACACAGGTGTAATCTTCAACATTATCTAGTTCAGTACAAAGAAAGCACCTTTAACTGAACAAATTTTAATGACAGAATCCAAAATCTGCATTAATCTCTTGCTGCAATTGGCAAAAGTCAACCAACACAGCACTGCGCAAGTCTTAGGCACCCAAGACATTGACCTGGGTAGTAAATGCAAAACCACACATTAAAATAAATAATAAATCATAAGTTGTTAAGTAGTTCATGTTTTAATTTAGTTTGAAGAACAAAGACTCATTTTAGCATCGATGAACCCAACGAGGTACTGAATGGTACAAATAATATTAGACTGCCTTAAGGAGAGATGATTACATTTTCAGAATATATTCCAAGGCCCCATTCAAACCTGGGAATAATATATGTTTAGGGTGATCGAATCATAAATGATTGCCAAGACGCAGTCGTTCACACCTAGCATTTTAAATGCAATTCCTGTCACTACTCATGATCAGATTTTTCGCATCACT
Source organism: Crenuchus spilurus (assembly GCA_036984385.1). NCBI lineage: Eukaryota > Metazoa > Chordata > Actinopteri > Characiformes > Crenuchidae > Crenuchus > Crenuchus spilurus. The sequence goes on along the minus strand of BRDA01053817.1, from coordinate 8,355 downwards.
TCCACCAGTGGAAGGGCATTGTGTGCACAACACTGTCCATCTCCAGCTGCATTTGTTTCGATACTGAAATGGCCAAGGCAGCTTTTTCAGACTTTGACTGGATGGTGTCTTAAGCAAATTTATAAATGAATGGAAAGGAAACTGAAAGACGACAAAAATGGCGATGGAGGTGCTTACAATTGTCCAAGATGCAATGAGTTCACACTACAAATATAATACGGCGATATACGTCTTGGACTACCTCCAAATGTGGTTTAAGTTATCCGATTGTTTGACCTCAAGATGCATTGTACCCCATTCACACTTGATGATCAGATCACCCAGGATACATATTAAGGCCAAGTGTGAATGGGGTCTAAGACTTTTAGCCATAAACAGTAACTGATTTACTCAAACATGCCAGCCAATGACCACGAAGAATTCAGAAAGAGAGAGAGGTTTTACACATTTTACAAAAAGTACCCATTCATCTGCAAGTCAATCTTGTGTGCAAGGTTTCAACACAGTATGAGAAACTATAGTCCATGCACGACGAGTTAAAAACTCAATTTAAAAAGAAAGACCTGATCAACATGGAAGGGACAAATATTTTTGAATAGTTAAACAGTAGCAGAAGAAATAATTTAATAGGATTACAAATTTGACAGACTGCAACCATTAAGATTAACAAAAGTGGACAACTTAAAGGGTTCTGGTAATGACTTGGCTAGTTTTATTAGTTCTTCAAACGAAAGGACAAGATTGAATGCTTTTAAATGTATCCATTGCAACATTTATGCTCACCCATCTCATTCATCAGTTCAGCCTGATTTGCTTTAATGTGACTAGGCAGTGACAGTTTGTCAAGTTTGAAGTGATTCCACTATATGAAGGTGTCACTAACTACCTTTATCATCAGTAGGATTTGCCAACATGATAAATCTGATGGACTTTAACCTCAGCTACTATGAGCAGTCAAGTGTATTGGCCAGGCCCAAACACAAAACATTCAGCCATTTCCAAACCCGCTTGGGGGTCAACACACACTTTCACACATACTAAAAGGGTATTACCATCCACACCCTCACATCAAGACACATGGGCACAAAAGACAAAAGGAGCACCCATTAAGATACGATTGGACGTTTCTCAACACTTCCCACCCCCAAAACAATCTACATATTCAGTGCATACTTAAGCTCTCAACAGTGCCATACATCTATAGTGCCACATTCCCCTCCCCAATTTAGAAATTAACATTTATTTCCAATTCTACAAGACATGACTTTGAGGCTATTAATAAACCCTCAATATCTCTGTCTTTACCATTACCTGTAAACTCTACCTTACCATAATACCTGGCCAAGGTTGGAACCCATCGGTGGCATAGCCCCTCGTAACGTAGCCTGGCGATTCCAGTTTGATACTCGAACATAAGCAGCAAAAACTGGGATACAGGTGGAGCGATAGGGGGAAAAAAAAGGATCCATTCCAGACAGACGCACTGGATGAGGTCCACACAGCTACTCTGGTTTGCACTGTTGATGATGCCATCTCAGTGGAATAGGGTATAAAACCTTGCTCTCGTCTATTCAGAGAGTCTTACCATCACCCCTCAAATACTAGCCTGGAGGGCCTTACCATCAACCCTCAAATACTAGCCTGGAGGGCCTTACCATCAACCCTCATATACTAGCCTGAACCACCCTCAAATACTAGCCTGGAGGGCCTTACCATCAACCCTCAAATACTAGCCTGGAGGGCCTTACCATCAACCCTCATATACTAGCCTGGAGGGCCTTACCATCAACCCTCATATACTAGCCTGGAGGGCCTTACCATCAACCCTCATATACTAGCCTGAACCACCCTCAAATACTAGCCTGGAGGGTCTTACCATCAACCCTCAAATACTAGCCTGAACCACCCTCAAATACCAGCCTGGAGGGCCTTACCATCATCCCTCAAATACCAGCCTGGAGGGCCTTACCATCATCCCTCAAAAACTAGCCTAAACCACCTTTGTCAACTAGAGGGCCTTACCAGCAACCCTCAAACTGATCAACTATGAAATCATCTTAAAATCTAGAGGGCCTTACCCAAAACCCTCAAATTCCTAAAAGCAGTTTAAAGGGCCTAAGCAAAACCCTCTTACAGTAGATAAAAGTCATTTTTGCAAAAGACAACCTTACCAAAAAAGGGGGCATTACCAAAAACTCCCATTCATATTGAAGGGCCATATTCAGAAGGACAAATTCCTGACAATTTTTAAGGCCCATCGAAGTCCAGTTACAGGTTTAGTAACAACATCCAAATATTAGAAACCTAAGATTAGAATAAACTTAACTCAAAGGAGCATTACTTCATAGCCCAAACAAGGAACTCCAGATCCAGGCAGTTTTACTCTATAAAGAAAAATAAACAGAATGCTCAGAACAGTATGTGTGTGTAGTATCTAGTCATTTTCCTCCATGGAGTAAAACTGTTTAGATACAGGGCTTGTATGGCTGCTAAAAGCGAACATGACGACATCCTCAGAGGTCTACAAGCGGCCTAGACAATGTCTGTAGTAGTATTTATTAAAAGGAGAGAACTTGGGAGTGGAATAGGGTGCTTAAGATGAAGCAAGTATAAATTGTTCGTACAGAACAAAGGGTAGGAGGTCTTCCACATGTGAAATGACTATCAATGTGGGCGCATATTAAAAAATGTAAATATCTGATGTGTACGAAGAAACTCAATTTCTAAGCCTGAAATAAATCTTTTTTTTTTCCATTATAAAATTTTATTTTGGCTTATAAATATCTCGTAACTCCCTTGATCCGTTTGCAACTTGCCATACTTGGTCTTTCTCATACTGGATTGCCTTTAGTAAACCTATGCAATTAAAGCCATCAATTACTGTAATTAAAATGGCTATACTCTGTAAGATTTAGATTTCTGTAAAAAATTAAAATAAAGTTTCTGCAACTTGTGGAGAACAGTGAGCCAGTAAGGCTCAACATTTTGTTGTATGTGGGGATGGGGTTCACACAAGAAAAATTCCCTAGCCAATACCAAAAACCTTTCCCAAAACACTGCTATAAGGACCCTAACAAAATATGGACAAACTCACAGCCTACCACTTTCTTTCTACAAGGAATCAGCTTTGCTAGCCAGCAAGCTTGTTTCATCATTTCTTTTCTAATCCATCTAAATTTTTCAGAGTACAACCTAGGTTGAATGTCTATCTATATGCAGTGGCTTTAACAGTACAGGTTGACTTCAGGCACCCAACTCCCTAAGCCTAACCCAAGGAACGTTCAGTGACCACCAGCAGTAGTTTCAGATTTTGACCTCAAAAGTAAGGCAAATGTAGGCCACATTTGGTCCAATGAACGTATACCTTGTTTCAGCCTAGAAGTAGATGAGGGTGTAAAGAAATCTTACCCATCATACAAACCCATCATACCAACCATATACTGAGCTGTGGTAGTAGGGTGTAGATGTATCAAAACCATCATCATGATCTGCAAGCCAGCTCTGGCCAATAGCCATCAGAGATAGGCGGCTGCAGTAGCAATGAGAACAACACAGAATTAATACACTGCATAGACGTGCTCTGCCACACTTTACTAATCACACTCTCTCTTCAGCTCTTAAAAAGGGTCACGTTTTTTTTGTTATTTTAAATAAATGGTCACTTTTTGAATAGTCAGGTGCACAGGTTCAGTCACCTTGATGCTACAGAAGGGCTTGGCATTAAGCTTACCGTCATCGCTCCAGCCGGAAACACACACTCCTATGTGTCACACTGCCTAAACATTACAGAGATGCCATACAGCGGCAACATTCATCAGAACGTGTGCAGTGGACTAATGCACAAAGTCAGCCCCACCCAACCCTCCCCTCAGCCATGTGTGATGTACCTCCACATTCACCCCTGATGCAAACACACAATATTCTGCACAGGAGCACAGATGTGAGATCAGACATTGACAGCCATACAGACACACAAACACAGATGAAGAGTCATTAACTTGTCTTATTCCAAGACTAACTGTATGGTTTTCTGTACATTATGTTGCAATACTGTTTAACTACAACTACTATTAGCTTGGATAGATGTAGGGGCACACCTACAGTATGTTAAGTCAATGAAGACATAGTACTGAATAGAAAAAGACCATTTGTTTTCAGGCAAAAAAATTTTCAAAAAGTCTGACTAAGGATTTATCAAAATACTGCACAAAATGCTTACTGAAAATTTGTAACCAAAACACAGTCAGCATACTTACAGTGCATGTCTCGCTCATGTTCATATTCAATAAAGGCATAGCCACGTGGTTTTCCTGTCCTCTTGTTATATACAATGTAGATCTAGTGAAAAGATTAAGATTTTTGGTTGGAAAGATTAAAATAGGACAAAGCCAGGTAAAAATCACTAACACACAACAGAATCAGGATCCATGGAAGTGTGATACAAACAACTTACTCGTTTGATGGGGCCATAAACCTCAAACTCACGACGCAGCTTGGATTCTGTAGTATCATAATTCTGTGCAAATAAATGCAGACAAGATACAGACACATTAGGACACCTGTATAAGGCACTGAAGAGTTCTTGAATTTTTATATATCTCAAAGCACTTACAACTCGGGCCACAAACAAGGTCTTAAAAGCATCTCCTTGAGCATTAGGATCATTATGAGGATCCCCTGAAAAAAAAAGGTAAGGTCAAGAATGTGCTAAGGCTGGAATGTATAATGGTTAAGGTGCTGACATGCTTTGCATACTTACACAACTTCAGCTCTGCTTCGACTACTGTTTGCCGCCTCTCCATTTTCTCTCGCCTCTGTGAATAAAACAGAAAAGGAAGTTTCATTCTAAAAAGCTGTATGTCTAACAACTCTGAATAAGGATAAGTTAAACATTCATATTTCACTTTTTTATTGTATTACAAAACTGACATTTCTAGCTCAAGCAGGGTGTGGGTGAAAATTTATGAAAATATTCTATAACACTTTAGAAAAGAAAAAAAAAACATCAGTTGTAAAATACACTTCACTATTTGTTTGTACAACTCCTTTTCATCCATGTTTAAATTTGATTTGTCTAAGAAAAACTAATTACAATGACTCACCTTTCTTTCCAACCTCTCCTCTCGCGTTTCAGCTCTTGTAGGTGGTGGGGCATCTCTTGGGTCCTAATAAGAAATAAGTCTGAATGAGACTTTGTAATAGCAAGAACAATTTATTTTTATGATAACACTGAAGCACACTATAACTGAGCTATAACTCATCGCAGAAGAGTTTCTGCAGTCTCGCAAGGCCTTAAGTAGATAAAAAAACTATTGAAAATCCAGAGAGCAAATATTATTAACAGCATATACTTTAAGTAAATCAAACATTGGTTTAAGTAAATCAAACATTGGTTTAAGTAAATCAAACATTGGTTTAAGTAAATCAAACATTGATTTAATGTCTTTGGCCAGACCTCGAAGTGCTTGATAAAAGGTGCAATCCCAGAGTATGGTTGGTTGTGGTGCTTTTCATGGGGCAGCTTCTCCAGCTGCGGCAGGAACGGAATGGGATCCCGCGGGGCAAACAGGGCCAGCAGGTTTGGGGGCAGAAACTGAGTCATTGTTTACCTATGAAGAATAAAAACATTTTAAACCATAATTCTGCCCAAGTCGTTTAGACAGGTAATTATTAGATAACCACTACTTTCTAAGATATGTGCAGTGGTAAAGTGCTACGAAAACACTAAACTCTATTCTTTCAAATCAATCCCAAATAATCCATGTGTCATATCTTCAGTAAATAAGCATCGTCTTATTTACTGTCTCTAAAACAACACAAGTGAGCACAAATCTGAGCTGTAAGATCTTAATTCAGTGCTGTGCAGGTTTAGATTTTAGACTATTCCGATTGGGGTCTACATCTATTGTTTTCAGAAAAAAACTCCAAGCATGTTCTGATACATTACAAATCCTAAAACAAGTTTTGCTAATCTGAAGAGCGCTTTCGTTTATAAAAAATCCCAACATTCTGCATTTCTCATGTACTTAACTAGATTCCGTGAATTTAGACAAAATACAGTGGGATCTGAGCTGTTAGCCATATCCAATACTTGTTTATATACACAATAATCCTGGATAAAATGAAAAATCCACGAACGTGAGTAAATATGATAAATACAGATATTAAGCTCTGACCAAAAAGTCTGATCAACAAAGTTAGAGGATTCCTCCAGACTTACAAGTTCTCACACACTATTAGTACGAAACAATTGGACAGAAAGAGTATTTCACGTAGCTAACAAAGAGAAGTTACCATCAATGGAGCAATGGCTTGTATTAAATACGAGTTAAGCTTTATAAACCGTCAGAGGAAGAGAATATCTGCCTAAATGCATTAGCCTGTTAGCAAAAGACTACATGCACTGTAGACATCGTTGACTTGGAGAGCTAGCTAGCATAAATATTCTTCTATATAATTTAGCTACTTTAACAAACTTACATTGTAAACACAATGCATATTGATAACAAGCAATTATAACAAGTATATCCAAAAACAACGCTGGTAGCAAGGCTGGCTGCTAGTTCGCTTTAACTACAAGTCTGCGGACGTTTAAATAGAGAAGACCTCAATTGTGTTAACTAAAGAACTTAAACTGGATACCCTAAAACCACCATCCTGATTTTACACCAACATCCAAACGAGCTAAAGCTACAATTGGACCATTGCTGTTTCTTTTTGCTCTAACAATTAGCTCTTCCCTAAGTCACCTGTAACAACACATCGCTTATTGGAACACAGCCCGCTTTTCCGAGGCCTCGTGTCGGACATTACTTTACCTCAGCTCCGCATTCAATCTCCACACAAAACCTCCGCTCTCTGCGAAAAATCTGATCTTCCCCAACTCCTATAGGTTCTAGCAAATGGGTGTCTTTTAAACCCAATAGAGGTTTATATGTGAAGGCCTTTTGTCACTACTCGCTGCTTTTTCTTCTTCTCCGCGCTGCGGTCGGTCTTAAAATGGCGCCACGCCGTAAAACGTAAGTTTTCGATGCTGTTTTTCACGACAGTAACCAACAGTACGCGGCAGGGGTGTAGCTTAATTGGCAACGTCATACTTTTCGTTTTCTTTTTGACCTTAGTATGGGCATGCTGTTTAAAACTTCACGATAGATACCTTGATCTTTTTGCCCAAGTAGGTTCTTTGGAAGTGCGAATTGAGATAAATGCATTTGTAACATATTCACTTTAAAAACACGTTCAGTAGACACAAATACACTGCCAAAATAGACAATTTGCTCTTATTATGACATTCCAGAGCCAGGCAGGTGATTAAGAACACATTTGACATTTCGGTGGCGCAGTGAAGGATCCTTGGGAGACCACTGGATGTTCTACCTGACAAAGTCGTGGACATTGTCAAACCTTGTGTCACTCTCTATAACTTCCTGACCTACACCCATGAAGTCAATGCACCTGTTAGCAGATACATCCCTGCAAATTCTGCTGACTCTGATGCTACAGGGTCAGCACAGCTTGGCGAGAGGCAAAGAGTGATGGCGGGGGACACAAATATTTTAAAACCTGTAGATTCTCATTACCTTTCAAAGGCTTGGTCCACCAGTGCTGCAATCGGTTTTTCGGAATGACCTGATGGCCTTCTTTCAGTAACCCCATTGAACTGTGTCATGGCAGACCTACATAGTGTCTTAAACTGTTACAAGGTTCATTAAATGTACATGTTATTGAAATTGACATGTCATAATTGAAATAAAGTTATTAAAATTGTTTTTGCTATTTGTATTAACAGAAGCAAAAATATTTACACAAGGTGAATTGTTATAAAGAAATAATTGAGAATATTTTTTTAAGAATAAAATATGTGTAAACAATTTTATGATATACATATAAAAAATAATTAAATTATTGAAAAATAAAAGGCACAATACTCTATACAAGGTTTATTGTTTAAAAAAACACTGCAAAAAGTTAAAGACTGTTGGCAAGAATATGTTCGTTTTCACTGCTGCTGCTTTTCAAACAAATGTTTGTAGACATCAAACATTGGCTGGGACCTATGGACCTCAGGAAGCTTCTGCAGCATGTCTACAAAAGTCATCATTCTAAAAAATAAATGTATATAGCACTTTTTACAGGTGATGTTGTCACGATGACTCTGCCTACAGAGAGGAGGTGAACCAACTCGTTGCCTGGTGTGACAGCAACAACCTGTCACTGAATGTCAACAAGACAAAAGAAATGACTGTTGACTTCAGGAGGTATCATACAGTGCACATACCACTCAAAATCCATGGCAAAACAGTGGAGGTTGTGAAAAACATCAAGTTTCTGGGGGTGCACATTGCAGACAACCTG
>BRDA01053809.1:10676-27116 GCA_036984385.1 Crenuchus spilurus | reverse complement strand
TTTTTCCCTTAAAATGATACATTCTCTCAGTTTAAACTTTTGATCTGTGATTTGTGTTCTATTCTGAATAAAATATTAGATGTTGGCATCTCCATCATTGCATTCAGTTTTTATTCACAATTTGTTTAGTGTCCCAACTTTTTTGGAATCCGGTTTGTATATAGTGTAAATACTTTTTTGATGTTTGGTTTTTATAATTATTGTTTACATAACGATACATTTGTGGCTTAATAATGAAGAAATTTATGTAAATCGGTGGTTCAGTTTTCGAATGGCCGAGCCTATTTGACGAAGACACAAGGGCAGAGTCAACTAAGTGCTACTTAGGGACTCGTTCATAAATTTGGAAGATAAGGCGGCTTTTGGGAAACAGTCGGAAAAATCGCGTTCTTGTGTCATTCTTAAAGTTGTTTGTAAAATGCTAAGTTAAATCGCTTTCGGGAAACGCAGCCCTGATCTGTAACAATACAGAAAATGTTTGGTTGAAGTTATTGCTGCCAAATGAGGGCCAACCAGTTATTAAATCCAAAGGTTCACATACTTTTTCCACCCTGAACTATGAATGTTTACATGTTGTGTTCAATACAAATTCAATAATTTTTTGCTGTTAGTTTAAGCAGACTGTGTTTGTCTATTATTGTGACTTTGATGAAGATCAGAACACATTTAGTGACCAATTTATGCAGAAATCCAAGTCATCCCAAAGGGTTCATATTTTCTTGCAACTGTATAAATAAAGTCACCAGATGTCTTGATTCTGAGATTTTCTGAAAAAGGTAATGATAGTTTCAGATTGACTTCTACAACTCTTTTGTTTGTCAGTATTTTTCAATATCTAATCTGTTGACTACTTTCTTACTGTGCATTTTTGTCAACCCTTCTGCAACACCAACATTTAACTGCATCTGAAACTACGAGAATCTCTTTGTGGTTATTTTATGGTTAATAGGGTGATCATACTCAAAATCTACTATTCTATATTGCAAAATGACCCAACAAAAACATTCTTGCATTTCTTTCAGGGAGAGAAGAATGACAGCAGATACACTTTTATCGAGAGAGACATTACAGACAACTGTATGAGAATCAGGAACATTACATCAATTCTTTTCATGCAGTGAAAGTTAAAAAAGTTAAAAATACTGCTCAAAGGACAGACTTATTTATGGACACGGAATGATATCCGTTTCAACCAAGAAGCAGCTATGTGGAGCAAAACTGAAAGCACAAAGACTTTCCAGTAGAAAGCCCTGCTCCAACATCTGGGATGCTTTTGGAGTTATCTGAACTGTTCAACTTGGCTTTCATGAGAAAATTTATTTTTGATATCGTCTTTCAAACATTAAAAGCTTAAGAGAGTGTACTTATTTGTTCCCATGGACTGACCTTCTGTAGAAAGCTCGTATTTCCAAAATGGTAACTTTTGAGAAGACGGAAAACAAAATGCTCTGAACTTTTAGCTTAAGGTAACAAGATTGCATGCAAAATATGCTATTGAGTGCTTGCTTGAAGAAATTACTATACCACCAAATGGACCAAACCAATGACTGCAGAAATAATAGTGGCCTGTGACGTCTCTCAGTTCAATCGAGCATCTGCAGGATGTTCAGAATCAACGTTTCATTTATGGCACCTCCACCTCATGGCATCATGCAAATTAAAGGACTGCTATGGATGGTTAGTAAAACAGTACTAAATGTATTTGAACATTTATTACTTTAATTGTAATGACAAAACTCTTTATTACATATTCAAAACATACCCTGCAGAACAGTCTCGTTTCTTTATACAAACATGCTTTAGTTTTCCTGGTAAAAAAGCACTTACGATACCTTCTTCAGTTTCAACAACATTCATAACTTCAGGCACTGGTCACACAGATGTGTTTACTGCCTACAATTATGTACTAATATAGTGCTCAGCTCTGCTATGTATGATATGATTATTAAGCTGAATGCAAGGACTGTCCAGAGATGGTATATTTTTTGTGCTGACAAACATTTGACTTGATTTGAGGTCTTACAGGCAAATACAAGCAACAATTCTGAATCTAAAAAAAATGTAAAATGTCCCTTTTTGTTAGCATTCTTGTACCTACATACCTGCTAGTAGCTGAACCAAGTCATAGTGCAGAGCACTCTCACATACAAGTATTTGTACTGTGGTATTTCCTGAACACGACAGCTGAGAAACTGAGATTTCCTGTTAAGCCTATGATGAGCATCATTCCTGTTGATACAGGTATCATTTTAAAAAATCAAAACAAAAGTGAGGTTCAACATGAAGTGATCAAAATAAAAAAAAAACCAAATTATAAAAACTGTTTCAGGGACAATATTTCTTTCAAGTTTGGCCTCCATAACACCATAGCTGACAGTAACAACTGTTGTGAGAAGGCTAAGCAGGATGGTAAAAAAATAAGGCTGCAAGATAAACACAACAGACTTCTGACTAAAATGCATCTGTGAAAATAACCAAAAAAATAGTACCAGCTGTGATTAAGTCTTTCTGTACAGTCCAACACATTACATTATGTATTATGCACTGATTAAAGAGCTCCTAACATCTCATAATATTTGTTACGTTTTAATTTTAATTCAACCAAATGCCAACATAATCACAACAAGTGGCATTAACTGCACAAAAAACATTAATATTACTGCTGAAACATTAAAGCACTCTTGTGGTGCAACTCCTTTCATTTACCCATGTTGGCAGCACAGTTTGAAAAATCTTAAATATGGATGGTCACCTATGTTTAACAGAAGATAAGAGCATGAAAACCATTGACGATGAGGAGAGAATAGAGGAGTTTTTAGAAGCCCAGAGGATGAGGGGCTACCACATTTCCATTCTCCACTACAGCTGAGGAAATGGCACGCAGGTTTTTGAAGATCTGCTTGGATTTGCCAGACCTTAGAAACTTGATGTCATTCATGATCCTGTCATGGGCCTAAAGAGTAGAAAGGTACAAGAATAAGCAATAAACTTGACCTTGAAAGTCAAAAACAAAAACTTTTAAACTTAGGAGATGTATTAGAAGTGGAACTTTTAACAAGCCTAACCCTAATTCTACTGGTACCAGTAGGAAAATCTGGACAAAGCTGCATAAAGAGTAAAGGAACAGAATGATGGTGAAGAGCAATAGTGTAAGGAATATGAAGGGAGGCGTGAGAATGAGAGAGGGAGTAGATGCAAACCTCAATGCACCAGGTTTCACACATCATCTTCTCATGCTGAGCAGAGGAATGACCCTGACTCAGCGCCCTGGAAGCCCTAGAGGCGGAGCACACACCCATTTGTACATGTTACTTTCACATTGTATGTTTCACAGCTCTCACTCAATAGAACATAACCAGTAAACATCATTTATGACATACCCATATTTGGATATATTTTAGGCATTATGCACAATATATTTGATAAAAAAAAAAAATAATAATAAATATAAATAAATAAATAAAACATTGTAATTTAATTTGTGCATTGTCATCTCAAAAGCCTTTTCCATTCTTTAGCTGCATCAGCTAATCAGCTATTAGTGAAATTAAATGACGTGTGCCAAGTGTAGCATTTAACTAACCCGTACAAACAGCCACCACTATGACAACAGACTTTTAAACAGTTTGTCTGAGATGCTATAACTGAATATTACCTGGACAGCACAACAACCATAGCGTACAAGTCAATGGCAGAGTCTGCAACTCTTTTCAGCACAAACTGCTCATCTGTAAAAACATACAAACTTATTTCACTCACAAGACTCAAGTCGCAAAAGGAAATGTTGAAAAAATAGTTATCATGCAAACATTAAAACTGTCACAAGCATATTTATGAGATGACTAACTTGGTAAGGAAGTTGATCTTGACAAGTCATATTAATGAGTTCAAGAACAAAAGTCACATTACCACAAATCTGCAACAGCAGTATGTGTATACATACCCACATTCAGCAGATAAGCACTGCCTATGTTTCCGGGTAGGAACCAAGACTGCATGCAGGGTTTTTAAAACTCCACTAATGAAAATGTGGACGATTGTTTCATAATGTTTCATAAAATATTAAGCTTCATTCACTTAAATTACTTTAAAAAGACACTTCCATCCAAATCAAGATGAACTCCCAATTACATACAAGTGTTAAACTCAAAAACTCATTCTAGATGACTATTTCACTCACCAATGATCCTCTTGCCATGCTTTAAAAGCAGCTCTTCAATGATCAGCCCAAACTGCTCAATAGCTTGAACAGCCTGGAAGAGGGAAAAAAGATGTTCAACTTCCAAGTAAATGGAATTTTACTCCCTAAAATGCTGCCTGGCCAAAGTCTTTTTTTCTAATCCAAGTTTCATGCATGTGTAAAAAGTACTGTTAAAGGAATCCTCACACAAAATTTCAGCCAATTATCTTTTATACTTTCAGAGATATAGCATTCTGGGACATAGCATACTGAACCTCAACTCAGTTAGTAATATCAGAAATCAACACTGAAAGACGAGTCCCGCTACAGTCGCTCTGTTTAGATTAGCTGAAGACCTGGATCATCAGGATCTGAGGGTTCACAAACTCATTTTTCGGGTAAAATCTGCAAATTTGATGAACGATTTGCTCCACAAAAACAACTTTTTTGGTGAGATTAAGTTTTGTTTTTGATACAAACATGTACTATGAAGATATTTGACACTATTATATTTCTTTTAGAGCAATAAAACTGAGTGGCTAAGTTTTGTGGCTAATGAGAGTGACAGGCTGAACGACACGATATTGCAATGTTACCCAGAGACTTTGACCCAGAGATTACAAAATAAATGCCTTAGAATAAGCAGTTCTGAGAGTTCTTTTAAAAATGAGCAACAAAGAGGTCACAAGCCAGGGATAACAGCATCTCTGATGAGCCATTTAATTCATCAGGAAATCTTTAAATGATCACAACCTTGTGCATCTTCTGCTACGCTTGGCAATATTTCATGGTGGATGTAATTACTCATTAAACCTACACTGCCTCCCTAAACTTTCTCAAAGTCTGAAATAAGTCTCAGTAATGTCTCACCAGCTCTCCACTCTGAGCAAGTTCGGGATGAACGGTTCCTTGCAAAGTGAGGCCTGTACTCAGGCCTGCCTTCCTGGAGAGGGACAGAGTGGGAGAGTGAGAGTTAGGCATTTTTAATTTCTTAGACATAATAGATGTAGATTTCATATAATCTAAGTACAGATAAACAACCTCTTGGCCCGTTTGGTGAGTTCCCCAGCCAGCATGCCAGCATTGCCGAATGGATTCTTTAGAGCTTTCTGTAGAGTCTTCAGTTCGTTGCCTGCATTCTACAAACCAAGAAACTGTCATTTGTTTGCAGGGCAATAGTTAAAGAGCAAAACAGGGCCACTTCCATATGGACATGACAAAGAAGAAACTGGCATAAAATCCAAAGTTCAAGTATTTAATGGCCTCACAGACCACCTTCTCTGTCATCCACATGTTTATTTGAAACTTTTGTCTCTGAACTACCCTCTAGAAAAGGATGCATAAAAGTATGTGGGCAGTGACCACCACAATGTTTAAAACATTCATTTTTATATGTGAAAGGAGTATAAATGAGCCTTAAGATGTACTTGCTTTTCAACCACCTCAACATTAATAGTTTTATCCCAACTGCATAGGTTTACAGTTTCCAACTACTTGTTGCTAAAGACAGTCAAAACAGTAGCAACTGTCAACGGCTACATGAGTGTTCAACCTCAGCAGTTTCTGCAGCACAGGAAATGGGTACCAAATGCTCACTCATTTTCCTGTCAACATATCTGCTCCCTGATTACCTGGAAGCCATTAAGAGCCACAAAGAGTCGCAGGATGTCATTGGTGCCCTCAAAGATACGGAAGATTCTCAGATCTCGCAGGACCCTCTCAACCCCAGCATCCTGAATCAAATCAACAGATCATGAAAAATGTGTCAGTTGAGGTAAAACTCTGTTTACATCAATAATCAGCAAATAATGAAACTCAACTTACTGTTACATATGTTTAACAAAACCTCTTCCCCAATGTACTTATCCAATTTTCCATACCAGTCACAGACAGGAGGAAAAAAGACATGCAGGTCTCAAAATAACCCATATACAAATTCAATTTTTGACCCTTAAAGTAAGTAATTACATGGCCTCTCAAACATAAATGTCCTACAAATGCCTTTTATTTATGTAGAATTCAAGATTCAAGAGTGGTAATATGTAAAGACTTTAATTTTAGGTTGAATTACAGGTTCTAGACAGCTCAACCATAAATCATATTTACATGTTTTTCAGCTTAGTCCAAATGTAATTGATCAGCCAAGACATGAGTCCAATTGTAGCTTTTTTAGTATAGAACGGCATGTTTAACAATACTCATGAGCACTAGAACTCACCACTTACCAATCAATGTGATTTAGGACACAGTCTGTCTTCTTCATGAATGAAACTTCACCACTACATGCTACTTTAGACAGCAGCAATGCTGGTAGAAGACTGATCCTGGATCAGATTCCTCCATATTAATAATTTGACCATTGTCAAAACCAACTGATTCTAGATCAGTACTTTCAGTATCGGTTGTCTGAGATGGCAGATGCAGAATTCAACAATTTTGCTGTTTTTGTAGCTCATGAAATGCCATAAAACACTGCACACTAAAGTCAGTGAGACCTTAATTATGACCTAAAGGCAGTGTGAGCATGGTTGAGAAGTTTTGGGGATGTATTTTAAGTTCTAAACTAAAGAAGTAACACTTCACAATTTTAGCTGACTGACTGCATACACGTAGTGCTATTAATCAAAATAGAGATGAACTGTTAGCTTGTATCTCTAAGCTACAGTAGCTGGGGCATTACAAAGGACTCTGTGATTGTATGCAATATATGTATTTCTTGCTGTGGGTTTAATATTTGGATTTATGTTTACCCTTTATTTACGTAAAAATATAAAAATAGACAAAGTATGAAGAGGAGTTAGTGCCAAAGTGAAAAGCAATCACCACACTGGAAAAATGTGAAGAACATAACATATTGCTTTTCCATAGTAACATGGTTATGTTCCAAAACGAAAAGAAAATCTTTTACATTGTTTTCACTTCGCTTGACCCCTTTACTGTGAAAAACAATACACAAGCATTTGCATTTTAGAAACTAAATGCTGAATTAGTGTCACAATGTAGTTTGTAGATTCAAATGTAATCAACTCAAATGTATTGTATTCCACTGTGTGGTGTTGGGACTGTATTTCATAAAGCAGGAGTGCTGTATTAGTGCCACAATGAAATGTCTTTACTGTCCAATCAGAATCCTCTACTGAATTTGGGGTGTGGTCCATGGGACTGTACAGGCCTAGTTGATATTAGTTAATGATTACTAGGACACAGTCCAAGTGGTTCATCTGCAACGAGCTGCCCATTCTTTAGCTATTTTATCACACAGAATCACGGCTGGCAGATTTGTTAACTCTTAATGGCCAGAACAGAAGGTACATAATCTGTGTACAAGATCAAGCAATGAGAAAACAAGTAATCACATTAAAAAAACATGTAATAGTGGTTTTGCTATTCATTTTGGCATGTGTCCTCCACATTACTACAAAGCAACACATGTGCATTGCATTTCAAACTTTTACACTATAGTGATTGATTTTTAATTTGGCAAAAATTCCTCTCCATATTTAAAAAATGTCACTGAAACCAACAAGACAGAAAAGTGGGACTAGTTGAGAATGTTGAAGCTGGCATTATCACAGCTTACCCAGATGTGTGGTGCAATCAGGAGAGCTTTGCTATTTTTGTCAAGATACCAACAATGCCAGTCACTGGATTATGAAAGACCTTTGCTGCTAAATACAGGATGGCAGAGAGAACTTTGCAACATCAGCAACAAGAGTGTTTTTAACAAACAGTTGTGTTCCCTGATAAATGTGGAGCCAAACAGTGGAACCACCATAATGCACAGCACAAGCTAGTAATATTTGCTTTGCCTTGTGTAGAACTACACAATGAGCCTCATGTATGGTATAAAATGTGGCAGTATTATACAGAAAAGATAAGAGGAACAAGACATGTGCCATTGTGCAAATAAACTAGCTGATTCATCTAGACCAGCTGCCCACTTCTGTCTTAGCACTGTGTACTTCTACAATTTGCAGGGATGAGTGTCACATTTTATATAGTTTCTGTCTGCTCGTTGCAAACACAGTTAGTCTAAGCACAGTGATGTTTTGCTTTAGGGAGAACAAAGGTGGTCGTGAAGAAAACAAAATACTAAATTTGATGTTTAACATGACCTACATTTTCACATGTATTGGTGTTACAATGAATTCAGTGGTTAGAACCAGACAGACCTCCTTCATAACCACACACAAAACTCTCAGGTTTAATTATCCGACACCTACACTGTTTTTCCACCCCCCTCAAGGCTTTTCCCCTTTCCACTCGGTTGTCAAATTCACGTAGGACTCCCAGTTTAAAACTCTTAGTAGGACAAGAATAAAAATAATTTTTTTTAAAAAAAAAACAGAATAACCACATATCACAAGATAATCTTCTCACCATTTCATGCCCATCCTTTTTTTTACACATTTATTGGGGAAGGATGTCCATGATCCTCTTAGAAGAACTACTGTTTGGCTAAACCAACATGAATGACGGATTAAGAGTTATATATATTTTGTTTAAAACTATATACATGTACATATTAATACTTTAATTGTGAAGTATTAGACCAATTAAAATAATAAAACAGGAGGTTATGAGATCTTGTATGGTAAACCATTCCCATGTCTCTCAGACAAGTAAAACAAGAAAACTAATCACATTCATTTGATTCCCTGCAGTAGGAAGAATGAAAGTGCAGAATTTTTATTCTAATTGCAATGGGCTTTGCCATTGCAAAGGGTGAATCAAACTAACCTTCATAAATCCCATTCCACCCATAATTTGGATACACTCGTCCGTCACTGTCCATGCTGCTTCCTGAAAAAGAAAGAGGCCCCATTTTTCTCATTTCACCACAGGTTGTCATAGAAGAATGATCAACAATCAATCACAAAAGCTGAATTTGCAGTAAGTTCCAAAACAGCATTACAGTCCATTTCTGAAAATTGTCTATAATGAATTCAGACTCTTTCTTCATACCTTCATCAGTGCATTTCTAATAAGATTAAAAAGTCCTTGCGCTACACAGATGTTACATTTCTGATGTAACTGGATTTCTATTAATACAATTTGATGTATGTGTAATTTGTGATTGCATTGTATATGTGAAACACTTACAGAGGCAAAGATTTTACTGATGGCAGCCTCAATCTGGAAATCTGTTGCTCCACTGTCCATATTACCACTCACCATATAAGCCATGGACTGTGTGCAAAGGACAGAGAACCAAACACAATGACATAAAAGGCTTAGAGATGTACATGAGAAATAAAAGGAAATAGCAGAAGGGCTAGGGTGATTCAAAACAACATTTTCACTCATGCAATGCAACCATTTAAAAAATGAAGAAAACTTCACTTCCTTTATGTGGCAGTCCCAAGTTACACCAATATGTTCAGGGTTCTTAATTAACTTTTTTGATCACTAGCCAATGTGGCTGGTAACTCTCTAAAATTACCGGCCAATCAGAATTTCCACTAGCCAAATTTTATGCGGTAAAAATAAGAGAAATGAGTGCCACTGAATGCATTTGATCTATCTATCTTTCTACATATATATATTATTTGAACCACGTCTTCAGAGCTCTTCTTTTGAAGCGGCATCAGCATCTGAGCTACTCTCATTGTTTGCTGCATGTTTGCGCACAAAGTTAGGCCCAGCTGCCCCAGTCTACCGCCGCATTTAGGTTAAAATCTTTTACTAAGCTAACGTTAACCACCTCCTCTTTCAGTGTGCTCTCTGTTTAGTTCTGGCCCCGTTTACCTACCTTGAGTTGCTCTCCGTTTTGCTCTCTGAAGTTTGTTCAGTGGTGTTAGCGTTCATTTCCATGGTTTCCCGCGCTATTTTCACTACAAACTGCGCGCAGCCAATGGGCGTATAATGTCATGATGTAGCACAGGGGTGCACACACTTTTTCAGCCTGCGAGCTACTTATCTAATGACCAAGTCAAAATGATCTACCTAATATAAAAATGTAAGACATATATTTATTTATACAAATATTGACGATTTATGTGTACAATGTATGCTGGTGTACCTTCAATAACTACATGAACCCATATTACACAACGCAACTGTGTACATGTTTTGTCATTAGCCTACTTTACTCTGATGACTTGCACTGAATGGAATGAGTCTGGACAGTAGTTGCTGATAGGCAGCCTCAAGCAAACCTCCAAATGATCATCAGTCATAGTGGAACCATACTTGGACTTAATGATCTTCACTTGTGAAAAGGCTGATGCAGAATAATGTAGTCAAGACAAACACACTTCAAAAATGACAGTAAAAACGTCCTCCACTCTGTATGGAAATGATCAGTTTTAGGTTTCTTACACAGTCAAAACAAACATACATGTTAACAACTTAGAGTGACAGGAGAACACGGACTACTAGCCAACTTAAAAAAAATGCTGGTTTACAAGTCCAGATGCTGTTTTATGAAGCGATAGCATAGATGCTGTTTTATGAAGCGATAGCATAGATGGCCAATCACACGTTAGCAAGACGCGGCAGAGCCAAACGAATGAGCTTGTGGATGGTCTAATGTGAAACTTGTTTCATATTGAGTGCTTGGATTCCTGCTGGGTCCTAGTGCTCGACCAAGCTCCCTGTATGTCAATCAAGTGAAATGTTTTATAGCAGTGATGCCCAACCTTTTTCGGCCTGGGGGCCATATAAATTTCCGATATGCGTGTCACTCTTCACTCTTCTGTAATTTCAAAATCGCTGTTTGTACTGTGAATAAATACCAAGAGTTGGGCGGTATCAGATACATCGGTGGACTCGTCAACGGCAGTAGAAAACATTTTGAAACGTGTCATGTCATGTTTGGTCCTCCATTTATTTATTTAATTATTTTTTTATTTATTCATTTATTTATCTATCAATTAATTAATTTATTTATTTATACTTTTGTCATTTTTGGTCCTCCATTTATTCATTCATTCATTCATTCATACTTTTGTCATTTTTGGTCCTCCATACGGTGCACCCCTGACGTACTGTTTAGGCATAGTGTTCATGGGAAATGTAGGAAGTACTGCCAGGGGATAAATGACCGAGAACGGAGCCTTATGTATCATGCATGTAATGCCTCTTGCATCACTGGCAAAATTGGCTAGTAAGTTTTTATTAACACCCACCAAAATGAATTTTTACCCGCATTTGGCGGGTGTTAATTTAGAACCCTGAATATGTTTATAGGTAATATGTTTACATAGAAAATATTGACAAAAGGAGGACAGGAGTAATGGGGTCAGCATGTAATCTTATCTTATCTAGCACATCAGTATCAAAATGAAAATATAATCTCTTAAATGGCAGTGCATTCCTGTTTGAATTTTCATTTCTCCACTCACACACACACACACACACACACACACACACACACACACACACACACGCAAGTTTTAGGGCCACTCAAGAATAAAGTACTAATATTTCAAGAATAAATGTGTAATATTTAGAGAAAAAAGACATATGGCATGGCATTTTGAGAATAAAGTCATAATATAAAGTTATACTTTTGTATCAGATTTACCAATAAAGAAATACTCAGTCTGCCAGCCCATCAGCATCAGATTGTTAGTATAAGAACACTGAAACATCTGTGCAAGAAACCGTTTATTCAGAAGGCAGAACCAGACTGACTTGGAGGAAATCATCTCTTTTGTTGAAGGAGAACTCGCGGGCAGTGGCCGTTTACAGGTCTATCAGTGGTTACATCTTGGTGCCATTTGAAGAGAGCATGTTTGTGGTTTCACAGGAGATAATGATAATGGTAACCAAGATGATCAATGCTGAAAGAGTCCTGTAGTTGTTCACTGCCTGCGAGGCCAGCAGATTGAGTATTTCTTTATTGGTAAATCCGATACAAAAGTATAACTTTACCAAATCCTCAACATCCCTCATTTTATCACAAGGAGATTGCTATTGTTTTGCAAACTCTTTGGCCATAATAATGTGACTTTCCTGGCTTTAATGCCATTTTTTAAAGTATTTTTTAATTTATTAATATTTTATTTATTTATTTTTATCTTAATAATTTTAATCAATTATTATTTAGCCAATTTTTATCCCTTTCCCAATGTAGTGGTAGTCAATTAGCCCTTCCAATCCATTAGGACTCTCCCCATCACTTTTTTCTAATGTTCCTGACTCTAGGAGGGTGAGGACAAACACAAGCCTCCTCTGTTGCATGTGATGCAGCCACCACCTCTTTTCAAACTACCACTGATACACCATCACTGGGGAGCCAATGTGCCGAGGAAAGTGCAGGATTCCCAGCTCGGAATGGACCAATCAGTAGATGCTTGAGCCAGCAGACATTGCAATGTGAAATGATGGGGAGAGAGAGCACATTGACAAATGTTTGCTCTCTTGGGCCCCGGCTTTTGATGGCAAGCAGCATGACCGGCATTCGAACTTGCGATCCTCTTGTCATAGTGTCAGTATCTTAGCCTGCTGAACCACTCTTATATCTTATAATTATGACTTTGAATCTCATAATTATGACCTTTTATGTGACTTTTTTTTTTCTAAGTGGCAGAAATGGGCTTCCATATGAATGAGTGCAGAGAGCGAATTAGCCTGCTGAGCCACTTAATGCTACTTTTTCTCAAAATATTACGACTTCATTCTCAAAATGCATTACCGTATGTTTTTTTTCTCTAAATATTACTTACTGACTGAAGTCAACATTTTTTTTTTTTTTTTTTTTTTTTTTTTTTTTTTTTTTTTAAAAGAGTGGCCCTAAAACGGAATCGTACATTTGAGAGCAAAGTAATATCTTGAAAATATATACGTTTACTGCCTTTGGGTCTGCTACTAGGTATACTAGTAGCAACACTGAGCTACTTTGAGTAAATGGAAAAAATTTCCCCACACTGCATGGTTATGCTTCATGTGATCATGCAACATTAGTTTCAAAATTATCATAAAAATGTCTGTTACTTTATATGCATTTAAATCTTGTAATTAGTCATTTGAAGTTGCAATATCACAGAACATCGCACCAGCAACATCTTCCCTCTTTGCAGGTATATATTTACAGTTACTCTAGACCAGTGGTTCTTAACCTGGGTTCTATCGAACCCTTGGGGTTCGATGAATCGGTCTCGGGGGTTCGGAGGAGCCTCTGCCACGGAGGTAGACACACTTATGTAAAGTCGTGATAACACGCCCAGCTTGGCCAAAAACAAATTACATTTAAAATTTTTTAAATTAAGTTATTAAAAATTTTTAAATTCTTTAAAAAATCCAAATAAATTTTTAATTAGTAAAATGGTAAAAAAAAAAATTGGGAGGGGGGGCTGAAATTCTTTTATGAGGCTGAAATATTTTTTCAGGGCCAGAATAAAGTAGTGAGTTGGTTTTGTTCTTTGACCAAGGTGATGTTCATGGACGGCTCATTTTGTTAACTAGTAAAAAAAACATATACCTATGTCTTGAATTTGGAAAAAAAAAATAATTTTATTTATCACTAAAGAAGGGTTCAGTGAATGCGCATATGAAACTGGTGGGTTCGGTGCCTCAAAAAAGGTTAAGAACCACTGCTCTAGACATTGTGTGACAAAGCTGTATTTGAAGATGCATTCATTGTCACAGCGTTTGACCACCTGACAATCAGCCTATCAGAGAGAATGAGCGATACATTTAAATATGCACTGCCATGAAAAAAAACTATAAATCTGTCGATGGCTAGAAGAAAGATGATGAAAAGTGAGGGTATAGTCTGGTTAACCTCTGATATGTACTGTAGCATGGCCATTCTGGCCACTTTCTCTTGTATGACTCCATAGTTGTGGATCTTATTGCCAAACTGGGTCCTGTTAGCAGCATGGTCCACCTGAGGAAAAAAGAGATAAAGTTGAAAGATGACATGAGAGTATAGAAAACTTAAGACTGACATTATTTTCTCACACAAGGGAACAAAAACAATGCTGTGCTCTTCCAGGATGGACTAATAAGCCAGTTTTTTTTTTAATTTGTAGCTTTTATAAGATAAAAATCTAAAATAAATGCTTCTCTATAGCTTACAATCCATAACACAATCCCTTTGATATTAGTCTTGTATAACTCAGATAACCAGCATCTCTATCTAGTTCCATAAGGATTTGAAATGTATTAATTTAAGATTGTATGAACATGATGGTGAAAGTGATGGTTAAACAGCAGAGGAGTAAATCCCCCACCCCTTTGTCACTCAGTGTCATCACTTGTGTGGTGTTTGTCAGTGTGGTCAGAGACAGCGTCTAAGTTTGCACCTAATCTCTTCCTCTTGGCAATAAGCTTGATCGGAACCACAAACACAGTGTACAACATGCTTGTTTAGCACCTCCTAATTTCAATAATAGTTCACATGCTGAATGCTGAAAATAAAACTACAGGATGAAATTTCTCAGAATAACCATTACATTATCACACTCATTCTACATATACACAAGTAAACAAATACCATTAAGTTACAGGAACTGAAATACAGAAGTAACAGCATACATTATTACAAGTTTACCATTTTATCCCCGTATTTGCTCACCAATAATTATTTTCTCATCATTTGAGGCTGCCATTCTCTTCTACAGAAAAAGACCCATAGTCCCAAACTTGTGCTGTGCTGTTACTTTGCTGTTATGGAGCTTCACATTTAAAGTTTCACACATTCTTAGGGATGTTTGAATAGTGATACAATCTGAAAACGTCCTCATTGAATACTTCCTCTTTCAAATGTCTGAAGAAATTATCTGGCTCAGGCATTTTCATTTTTGTAGATCTCCTTCTGTAAAATCAGAGAGATCAGAAAATCGAAAATAGTCTCCATTTCAGAACTTTCCTTCACAAGTCTCCAACACAAAGCAAGTCTATTTATCTTTAGACAAGTCTGACAGCTTAAAACAGACCAGTTCCCTTCCACAAATGACTGATTCTTCACCAAACGTTAAATACTGTTAAGATACTAAGACATGGGGGGAAAATTTTAAGGTTTATATTACTCTCCTAACACAATGTCTAATATTGTAAAAAATGAAACTAAGACAGTGCATCATCTTACTGACTCACAATTCAAAGGCACACTGTTTAATGTATGCTGGGAATTTCCCTACATAGGCCTCATCAGAGGAAGAGAGGGGGTTATGTGAGGGTGTGTGGCAAAACAGCTAGACAGAAAAACATGCTAGACAAAACGAGAACACAAGTAAAACGAAAGCAAACAAATGAGAAATTTAAATGAAACATAATACAGACAAGCTAAGAAAACCAGCATGACAGATTTATATTTACTTAGAAAACCAACAAAATATGTAGGCTGAATTAAGGATGACTACGTCATAAGGACATAACTGTTTTACAAAGTTGTGTTCTTTTCTAACTTCCCTAATTACTCAGAGGGATATGTGGTTTTTAACATGTTCTCTTTTTAGAGTTATTTACACTTTTCAGGCTCTGCTGAACGTGGTCATGATGCATTATGACCACATAAGCTGGAGCCACAGCAGCTGAACAACAACCTATTAACTACACAGTGATGTAGTCATATTTATAGACACTATCCAATCACTTTATTTTTGGTGTACATATCTGCATCAACGTTTAATTGCTTGGACAGAGCTTGTGTTTAGGAGGGGACTCCAAAAGGTCTGTCTGTCTGTCTGTCTCTCCCCATCTCTCTCTCCACCAGTCTCTCTCTCTCTCTGCTGTTACTAGCCTAATGTTCATTATAATGCTGTTACTACCCTAATGTTCATTATAATGCTGTTACTACCCTAATGTTCATTATAATGCTGTTACTAGCCTAATGTTCATTATAATGCTGTTACTAGCCTAATGTTCATTATAATGCTGTTACTAGCCTAATGTTCATTATAATGCTGTTATTAGCCTAATGTTCATTATAATGCTGTTATTAGCCTAATGTTCAGTATAATGCTGTTATTAGCCTAATGTTCATTATAATGCTGTTATTAGCCTAATGTTCATTATAATGCTGTTATTAGCCCAGTGGTTCTTAACCTGGGTTCTATCGAACCCTTGGGGTTCGATGAGTCGGTCTCGGGGGTTCGGAGGAGCCTCTGCCACGGAGGTAGACACACTTGTGTAAAGTCGTGATGACACGCCCCGCTTGGCCAAAAACAATTTAAATTAAAAAAATTAAGTTATTAGAAATTAAATTATTTTAATTTGTTGAATTCTTTAAAAAATCCTAATAAATTTTTTATTAGTAAAATGGTAAAAAAAAATTGGGGGGGGGGGATATTACTTGTAATCCGATTATT
>BRDA01053809.1:0-10666 GCA_036984385.1 Crenuchus spilurus | reverse complement strand
TTAATTTTTAATTAGTAAAATGATAAAAAAAAATTATTTTTTGGGGCTGAAATTCTTTTCATGTTCATGCACTGTGTTGGTTTTGTTCTTTGAGCGAGGTGATGCTCATGCACGGCTCATTTTGTGCACCAGTAAAAAAAAAAAAAACAAAAAAAAAAAAAAAAAAAAAAAAAAAAAAAAAAGTTCTGTATCCATACAAAAAAAAAAAAAAAAAAAAAAAAAAAAAAAAAAAAACATACCTATGTCTTGAATTTGGAAAAAATCTTATTTTATTTATCACTAAAGAAGGGTTCAGTGAATGTGCATATGAAACTGGTGGGTTCGGTGCCTCAAAAAAGGTTAAGAACCACTGTATTAGCCTAATGTTCATTATAATGCCGTTATTAGCCTAATGTTCATTATAATGCCGATATTAGCCTAATGTTCATTATAATGCCGATATTAGCCTAATGTTCATTATAATGCCGATATTAGCCTAATGTTCATTATAATGCCGTTATTAGCCTAATGTTCATTATAATGCCGTTATTAGCCTAATGTTCATTATAATGCCGTTATTAGCCTAATGTTCATTATAATGCCGTTATTAGCCTAATGTTCATTATAATGCCGATATTAGCCTAATGTTCATTATAATGCCGATATTAGCCTAATGTTCATTATAATGCCGATATTAGCCTAATGTTCATTATAATGCCGATATTAGCCTAATGTTCATTATAATGCCGTTATTAGCCTAATGTTCATTATAATGCCGTTATTAGCCTAATGTTCATTATAATGCCGTTATTAGCCTAATGGTATTAATTTAAAATTCTGCTGACTTTTGAGAATGAGCTTTGAGAAGAAGGGACTGATTGTGCTTTAATTAAGTATTAAAATGTCCACATTGTGAAAGTCACACATGACTAAACTAGAAAAAGCTACGAAGACCGATTCTAGGCACAATCTTGTAACAGTAAGTGTGTGTACACCTCCTTATGAACAGTGTATTTACATTCTGAAAGGCCTGTATGTCTGTGTGTGTGTTTTATGAGGATGTGAGAAGCCTGTTTGTGAGATCTCAGACACTACATTCTCTCTTTTGTTATCTTTGTTCTCTGTGCCCTGTGTGTGTGTTTTTAACTTCAGCCTAACTCTGGTCTTTACTAAAGGATTGTAATGTCAATAATGTAAACTGGGACCTAAATTTCCCGCAAGGGATCAATAAAATATCTATCTATCTATCTATCTATTATTAGTGTTAATTTAACAAACTGAATTTTGAATTTAAAACAGGGCTGGTACGCTGCCCATGCGGATCACTCACTGTGCAAAGGACCCCGAGTGTCCATGGGAGCACCACTTAAGTCTCCGTCCCCCACGGAGGCCAATGTGCACACACAGGGCATTTGTGCTTAGGGCACCCACTTACCTAGCACTGCCACTGATCTAAATGCTAGATGTTTAATATCATTCAGGGGGGAAAAGTTATCACAGGTTTCTCTTTTGCTTTCTTTAGGCTTTTCACTTTCATGCAATGAAGAACTTGCCGATCTTGGCTGAATTTTGATTTCCCATCAGAGTGTAGTATTAATGATCATCATAAGGTTTATTAATGTTCAACATCTACTGACTAAATATTTTTGTCTGAAAAAATAATACTAAATAATTCCTTCAATGATTTTGTAATTGTTTCTGACTGCTTGTTTTGCTGTTTTTGTGGTCCTATGGAAAAGGGGAGGGGTTTTATGGGAGTCTTGGCCTGCTTCTCAGGACCCTCAAACATTTCAAAGAGAGTTTAGAGAAGCAGAGCTAAATGCTCTTGCTGTGCACATCACCTGACCCGGAGCTGTTTCATCTTACTGTTATTGATAAACAATATTATGTGGGTTTCTGTTTGATTTACATATAATCTGTATACTGGTATAATTGCTCTGATAGAGTTTGTGTTAAGTGAGGGGGACCCAAGGGTGATCTCACGCCCTCACCTTCAGGGGTGATAACAGAGCCAAAATGAAAATCCTGAAAGTACAGGCGAGGGGTCCAGGGGGCCGTCTTAGGCTACTGGCTTTTCAGTGTTTCACATAGCTCAGAATGTCTTAACTTTGTGCACAAACCACTGGTCTTTGACTAGAGGATTAAATTGCACATAAAGGATG
Organism: Crenuchus spilurus; assembly: GCA_036984385.1. NCBI lineage: Eukaryota > Metazoa > Chordata > Actinopteri > Characiformes > Crenuchidae > Crenuchus > Crenuchus spilurus. Next base: position 8,525 of record BRDA01053809.1, on the reverse strand, counting down.
CACATGGTCATAAAGAGAAGTCAGATCGAACATTAAATTTATTACAGTTACATAGCAGACCCAAATAAAGGAAATGTTAAATGTTGGCATACTTCAGTTTTCATATTGATTTTGACCAGATTTCACATAATAATAAAACAAAGAAAATACCAAAAAGGTACCTGGACAATCAAGTTTTTAATTAAAATGGACCAGTCCCTGCAGCAACTCTTCATATAAAGTGAAGAGAAGACAGAAGAATGGAAGAGGGTGGGGGATGCATCCATGTCACAATTGCCATTGATTGTGTCAAAATTATTCGACGTCTCAAAACGTCTTAAACGATCTGTTTGGTTGATGTTGATTTTAATTTTGGTAAAATCATGACACAGCTGACATGGATGCTTGTTTCTCTACACAGAAACAAAAACTCTTCCAGCTACACAGATACTAACTACCAGGAACTTACCTATTTAAACATCTGTTACTTCCATCAAGTTTGGCATAGAAAAATCTTATCTTCTCATTTATTTTGTGTTGTTTTGAAAGTTTTGTCAGCTCACTTCTTTTGGCGCTTGTGTGCACGGTCCCTTACGTGTGCAAGAAAATAAACCTTTGTACGATTCCGGAGATTTCCGACCTCTCGTGGTTGGTTTGTACCCAAACTGTTTCATCCCTTACTCTATTTTATCTCAAAATAGGTTTGGATTTTCATCATTCTAAAACATCATATTTGGGATATCAAAATATATCAAGATATTTCTGGAATTTTATCACCCCTGCACCTTGCTCTTTCTCTCTGGCTCTTGAATGTGCTGACCTGTGGGTATAAACTTGCTCTCCTACTATATTGTCATGTTTCTTTGTTTTTGTAATGCTGAAAGATTTCAAGTAAACGGTAATATCTTTTTACATTTTACATCTGACTCAGTCATCTTTTCACCTTTAAAGTTTCTTATATAGGTTCAATCTTTTTCTAATTCATGCTGAAATAAAAATTACTCAACAATGTATTTTACATAAGGCAGACATTCTAACTTTTGTGAGTCATGTGTATGTGTTTTGTTTTTTGACGTTTGTTGGTTTGTTAATGTGAAAAATAAAAATGTATTAAACAAAAACAAACAAGGTAGAAATTAAAAACTATCCCAATCACCCTTAATTCAACCTATATATTATGTTACATTCAGCAACTAAACAGTAACTCTGCATTAAAACAGAAGTGTGACAAAAATATAATCACCTTACATGTTTAAGGTGGTGGGAACTTCAGGCTTGTGCAGAGAGCTTTGCATGAGGATGATCAGGCTATAAATACCTGCAGGGTGTGTGATGGGATTCATAGAATGAGAAGAGTTGGACAGTGCAGTGAATGTCTTGTCTGATGTGTGGAAAAGGGGTCAAAAAGCAGATGCTAATGACTGGCAAAAAGGCCATAGTGTGAAACAAGCAGCTGAAGCTGGAAGTGTATGGAAGCATATAAGTTTATCATCAGTGACCAACATCCCAGTCTGGAGGAAATTCTCATCAAAATTGTGATCCTATTCCACCCATCAAACGAGATATTAGCTGCACTGTATCACCTCTTCTTAATATATGACTCCCATCACATACCCTGCAATGCCATCTGCAGGAGCCGGAAGTTACTACCATGTTAAACATGCAAGTTCACTCATTTTTTGTCTGAGGAGCTTACACACACACACACACACACACAAAAATAAATAATTAAGTAAATAAATGATCAAACTCACCGCTTTAGCAATGACACCCTTCATGGTTCCTGACATGGCTGCTGCCATGCCAAAGCGTCCATTGTTAAGGATGTTCATGGCCACTTTAAAACCTCCTCCAACTTCCCCCAGAACACATTCAGCAGGTACCCGCACATTGTCAAAATATATTTCTGCAGTGTTTGATGCCTTAATACCCATCTTCTTCTCTGGAGGTCCACTGAAAATGGGACAAGTACACAAAAAGATCCAAAGGACAAAGAGAGCAGGGAAATTCAGTATAAAGACAGATGAGGGCATAGAGGAGTTAAAACAGTAAATTAACAGACTGGTTTGGAAAACGGGAGAATATAGGGACCAGAATGCAACACAGTCAAGAGAAAAACAACTGAGTTCAAATGGAAAACATAATTACTGAATCACATTGGCTGGGTATAAATCCACAGGTTTATGAAAACGCAGACCACTTCATTTAAGAAATGGCTTAAAAAACATCAGCATATCTCTGAAAAGCACTGTAAATCATAGTGTTTGGGGGACAAGTCATGCTTTAGCATGCCTACACTCACCTTGTGACTCCTCCAAAGCTCCTCTCAACAATGAAAGCAGTGATCTTGTCCTTCACTTCTCCAGTCTTCTCATCTTTCACTGGAGTTTTAGCAAATACAGTTAAGATCTCAGCCAGGCCTCCATTACTGTCACAAAACATTGGAACAGTAATTTAATACAAGCAATAAATACACAAAACTGTGAAAATTTCATTAAAAACTGCATTCAAAAGTATTTATATGGGCAGCATTTATTTAATCTGAAAGCACATTTTGCAGTCCAGTACTTTAGCCAAATCAGATACTGGAGCTACATCAATACTTATAATGTTCACAATGATGTAATTTAATAAATCCATGTAATGGCTTAGAACAGTGACCAGACATCTGTAATCCAACATTTCTTCAAAAAATCTGAAAAACACTTATTTTTTTCCAAAACGTCATTTTTAAATGTCTAATGACACTTGATATATAAATAAATATATAAATGTGTTTCTTTTTTTGATCCAATTTCCTCCCAATGTAGTGACAACCAATTGACTTGCCCATCTGCTAGGACTCTCCCAATCACTTGCAATGTCCCTGACTCTAGGAGGGTGAAGACTAGCACAGCCTCCTCTGATACATGTGAAGTCAGACTCTGCTGATACATAATTACTGAGCAGCCATCGAGCTTGGAAGAAAGCACTGGATCCCCAGCTCAGACGGATCAGCTGGCAGACGCTTGAGCATGCAGACATTGTGTGGTAGTAATGATGGGGAGAGAGCGCCATCTACCCACCAAGAGAGAGCAGCTAATTTTGCTTTATCGGGCCCCTGCTGATGTTAAGCATGATCAGGATTCGAACTCGCAATCCTCTGAACACAGTGTCAATGCCTTAGTCTGCTGAGCCACTCGGGGCCCAATATATACATGTTTTTAAGTTAGCATCCAAATTTCACCCAAATTCTCATTGTGAATGTGTGGCTGCGTATGTGTGTGTGTGTGTGTGTGTGCGCGCCCTTTGTCAGTGCAAAAAAAGTAATGCATGTTGTCAGTGTGTGCATGAAAAAGACAGCACATGCATCTTTTCAACAGAAAGACCAAACAAACCTGATCCAGATCTTGCTTCCGTTAAGGGTGTAGTATTTTCCACAGGAAGAAGGAACTGCTGTGGACTTGATGGATGCAGCATCAGAGCCACTAGCTGGCTCAGTCAGACAAAAAGCTGCAATCGTTTCACCTGCAGAAGAAATTCGGGGCCAGACAAATAATTATAAAGACTAAAAAGTTAAGACAGCTGTAAAAACACGAAAGCACAAATGATTTTTTATTAGATTTACTTGACAATGTGCACAATTCTACCAATAAATTAGTGCTGTTCTGTAGAGCGGCCAGATAAACCGTGTGTTTTTTGGCAGTAGATATGAACAGATTGTTTGAAAATTGTTTTTTTCAAGATGTACACTGGATATAGAAAGTATACACACCCTTGTTAAAATGCCAGGCTTTTGTGATTTAAAAATGAGACAAAGGTTAAACATTACTGATTTTTTCCATCTTTAATGTGACCTATAATCTGTACAATTCCATTAAAAACTAATAAATATAAAAAGCTAAAATAATGTGGTTGCATAAATACAATCACAGTCTTATAATTGGGGGCGTGGCTGTGTTCAGAATTAACTAATCACATTCAAACTCATGTTAAACAGTTATTACCTAACTACCATCATTTAAAGTCATTCTGATTAAGTTCAGTTGTTCTAGTAGGATTTTCTTGATATTTAATCAGTTGCAACTTACAGCAAAAGTCACAAAGAGCTTATGAAGCATCAAAGTTGTTGAGAGGCATCAGTCATGCGGAAGGGATAAAATATTCTCAATACATTAGATATGCCATGGAACACAGTGAAGATGCTCATCAAAAAGTGGAGCAAGTTCCTTATAACAAAAACCTGGCATTTTAATGGGTGTATTTACTTCTTATCGCCACTGTATTTAGCACATATTCAGACTCACCTGTGGCTAGCTTGGGCAGATATTTCTCTTTTTGCTGCTTATTGCCGAAGAGAAGAATGCCTTTAAAGCCAATGGACTGGTGAGCACCAAGAGTGATGCCTACAGCCAGGTCATGCATACCCACAATCTCCACTAGTCTGGCATACTGTTGATACAGACAAAGAGATTTGTAAACCTCCTGTTCACTCTGCTTACAGACCTCACTCCTTTTTGTTTCTCAGTCCGCTAGCCTTTAATGTTGCCCTGTGTGAGGCGGGTCGGGGATTGAAGGACGAACGCAGGCAGAGATACTTAAAATGGGGTTTATTTACAGAACACTTAACAGACAAACAAAAAGCAGCACGAGGGCTGAAAACATGAACTGAAACAAAGACTAAGACTAGAACTTAAACATAACTGGACTGGACATATGGAAACAGGATCAAGAAGAGTAGGGATTGCAAGGTAGGAGACACGGTACAAACAAGGCAAGGCGAATCAAACAAAGACAAGATACAACCAAACCAAAGACTAGACACAACCAAACCAAAATAACCCGCCAGGGAGTGATACACAAACAGGACTTATAAAGGGGAAGACTAATGACAAAGGATACAAAACACCTGGGCATGATTAACACAGGACAAGACAGGAAGTACATATATGGGCGTGCAATACATAACTTGAACACAAGAGGGAGACAAACACAGAGACCGGAACAGAGGACATGAGGGCAGGCATGACACCTGTCTGTGTACTGATGAATTATTTTGCTGAAAGTTTTGTCTCATTCCTTTGTGAAGCATCTTGTACAAAAGGTGAATGTAATTAAAGCAAGTTTCAATATATTCAGTTTGGGCTGCATTATTTATGTTAGTAATTAGCATAATTTAGAATGTGCATTATCATCCAAATCACCAACTAATTACAAGCATTCATCTCTTTCCTCCATAATGTCCTCTTACTTGTGTGTTGTTGAGGCCCACACCGCTCAGGTCAGCAGGAACCTGCAGGCCAAAAGCTCCCATCTCCTTCAGACCCTCCATGGTGTGGTCCTCCACCTTCTCCAAAGAATCATTCTTAGCAGGGTCATTCACCTCCTACAAACACACAATAATCACATGGAGGAGAGGCAAAAACCCCAAATATTTCTAAACCAGTTCTAAAGCCATGACGTGATGTTTATGAATGTTACTTACTTCAAAGAATTTTGAACAAGGACCCACCAACTCCCTAAGAAACTCAGACTGTTCCTCATTCAGCACTGGAACATAATAGCAGTGCAATGCAACTTATAACCAATGCAATTTTTAACAAATACAGCAACAATTTCAACAGCATTGTATACGTCCACGAAGGACACACACACACACACACACACACACACATACACACACATTTCTAAACTGGTTAGAAATAGAGTAAAAATACATCCATTTGAACTGCATTTATACTCACTTGGGCTGTAGGAATCATTAAACATTAAACATTACATTTCATTGCCTATAATGTAACTCAACCATCTATTAACGTCCAAATCGCACTAAAATGCCATCATTCTGTGATATGTTCTGTGCTCTTTTAATTCTCAAATTCTAAAACTTGAAAATTTAAATGAATGATGTTACCCAGCACAAAGAAACAAGAGCATTTTAGTGCAACTTGGACATTGATGGGGGTGGGCTGAGTGAGGTCACAAGCAATAAAATGTAAGGCTTAATGTTATAATGCTTCCTACTGCACAAACTGACCACATGGGGATACAGAGGTGCACTGTATGCAGCCATGCTATAGTATGGTAATTTCTCTGAAAACGTCAACATTGAACATGTGCCAAAGCAAAAATATACATAAATGTACAGGGTGAGCAAAAACAGTCCTTAATTTCCAACAGATCTAGAACGTATGTTTTGAAATATTCTTACACATTGGTGGCTACAGTTGCATCAAGTTTCATGTGGTATTGGTTGGTATCACACACACTCCATGTGCTCCCCACCCGTTACTCGTTTTGATTTTATAACTTATGTGCTCACCCTGTATAAGGAACACACCAACAACATTCCCACCCTTAAAAATGTAAAAGCAGTTTACCGGAGGGAAAGGGGAAAACCTGAGAAGTAGTGATCTGCCCTTTAAAAACGTTCACAGCAAAGGATTTTGACTCCTAAACAAGACAAAGTTTGGACAACATTGTAAAAATGTTTACATATTTGGCAAAGCATATCGAAACCAAAGTGGACAAAGAGACTCTTACCACACTAGCAGCTGCCTTGTCCACCTTGTCTGCCTTGGTAGATGCATCACTGCCAACTGCAGTCTTCTCTATTACTGCCTGTGAATGGAGACACACAAAGACTGTAATGGAGGAAAGTACATGAACTGAAATGGTTTCTTAAATCAAACAGCAACTTCATTCAGGGAATACTCAGCTAAGTGTTACCAGCTACTTTTATTCTTACCTCACTTTCTCAGACACTCATTTGTTGTAGTAGTTAGAGAAAGCCTGATCATATTTTTCCCTTTTCCAGTACCAAAATCATGTGGTTACAGTCCAATACCAATGTAATATGCTCACTCAAAACATTCTTCCACCCTACAATAAGGAATATACAGCCAACAATGTGATGTGACTGTGAGTGGATGCTATTTCAGATAAGATTTGTTCACCGGCTGGATCATATTCACCGTTTTCTCCTCTCCTATATCAGATACAGAATGTCCTGATAATATAAGACCAATGCCAATACCTGGTGCCCTCTATAGTAGTAGTTGTATAACAAAAAGGACAAATGGTTGTTACCCTTTCACCCAATTATGTTAGTTCCCATCCAGACAATCTGCCCTGGAAACAAAGGTATGCATGTTTACAAAACCCATGACGTCATATGCCAGCATGATCTAAAAACAGTACTGCGAACAATGTGTTGACTGCCCAATGAACCAAGTGGGGTCAGCAAGGACACCAAGCCCTTCTCACTCTTTGTGCATGTTTCCTTATTCTCATGCACTGCATAATATGTTGCATTGAAATGTCATTGAAGGTGTTTTCATGTCATAAAGCCAGCTGAATAAAGCTCATATAAACTGATCCTGAGTTAACGCAAGAGTGTTTTGGGCAAGTCATTCAACGCCATGCAGTCTGTGATCATGTGATCAGAACATGAACTTTGCCACACATTCCCAAAGGCCTTGGCTACCACTGAACTGGGTGACAGCTATACGCATAGCAATATTCAACAACTAATGATTTCAAGGTACTCCTCCTGTCACTGCAGTTTATTCCTTCAACTTGACTGGCGAGAGTACAGCATTTTACGTCATTTTAATAAAGCAGCTTACATCACAATTTTTACCAGTCTTCTCTTCAAACATCAACAGCAAATTGTATCATACTATAGTTAATTATTACAACAATGCACTGAGATTACCCGCAAGAAACGCTGACAGTGTTTAAGTCACAAACCATCCAAAAAGTATGAATACATTATGTTGCTGGTTCATGTGTTGAATCAACAGTAAGGTTTGTTTGGATTTTGAACAGTGAATCAGTGATGATACTAATACAGACATTGCTTCATAAACTATAGATTACATTCCTTTTCTTTTTCCACTGTACACTCTTAATAAAAGGGTTCTTGATTTAAAAGGTTATCTATATTACATGTAAACAAAAACAGACTAGCAACAGACTTCTATCTCTCACAGTGGGAGCAAGTGGTGTTTTGTGTGGGGGTTTTACATGTATTTTCCAACATTTGCAAATGACATAATGCAATAAAAATTATTACAAGAACATAGAGGAGGAAACAGTACAGTGGCTGTAAATAAAATAATTAATAAATAAGGTTTGTTCTTACCTCAGCAGTCTGGCTAACATAAAGACGGACATTCTGCACAGCTACAGCTCCTGTCTGACAGCGAGTCCTAATCAAACACAGGAAAAAAAGACTTCAGTTTACCTTCAGATCCGTGTTTTTACATTTGTGCAAGTTATCTTCTTACTCGAATGTCACATTCCACCTTAAATGGTGAAGCAGCTACATACTGGGGCGGACTGGGCCCCTCAATGTAGCCGGTGCAGGATTTAAGGTGGAACTCCAGTGAAACGCGTGTAAATAAGAAGCTAACTTCAGCTTCGTGCATAAACAAAATGAAGAAATAAAGGTAATATACTAAGGTTAATTTAGTATAATAAAAGATCAGATATTACTGACCCAAGTAGTCGCAGGACTGCGCCACACAGAGCCGGACTCGGAGAGACTTTCCGCAACATGATGT
>BRDA01053807.1:0-12702 GCA_036984385.1 Crenuchus spilurus | reverse complement strand
ACAGCAACTAAAGTGGAAAAATGTGTCAGTTTCTACATCATGCAGCTATCAAAACATGAAGGTTGTTTATGGAATAACACCTTCATGCATTTTTTTTGTCCATTTATGATTGTTCTACTGCACTTGTAATCAGACAGCTGCTGTTTTCAAAAGAGAACAGAGAACACCTCCAGGTTGACCATTAACCTCATTATTGATTACAAAATTTTCTCCTCATCCTGCCGCTTCTGTGTTGTTCAGCAGATCCTGATGCAAAGTTCATATGCCTGTGCTGATCCAGTTGAGCACTAACTCAGGGTTTGGCTGGAAAGTGTCCTGAGTACTCGTTTGTCCATATTGGTTCACAATTAGAAAGAATCATGGCAAAGTCAGGATATGGCTACTACAGGACCACTATTTTTCTTGCCATGTTTGTGGGCTACACATTGTATTATTTCAACAGGAAGACATTTTCCTTTGTGATGCCTTCTCTAATGCAAGAGATCAACTTGGATAAGGATGACTTGGGTAAGAAAGCTTTACTTATACTGCATTGACACATTTTATTCATGTCATAGGTTTAGATTTGGCTTGATTAGTTTGTTTGGGCGTTATCACAATCAGTGCACTAAGAATGAAGTCAAAGTTGGCAGCGTTTTTCATGAGGTTAGCTTTGTTTTAGTTGCACATTTGCTCTATGTCAACAGTAACTGGACTTCTAATTATCTTGGAAAAACTGAGGGTCAGTTAAGCTGACCTGAAATGAATGGTGATATGAGAAATGTTTTCTTATATCCCGTTTTGGACTTCAGAGACATGTCATGAAATATAATGTCTTTCTCCACAGGCCTGAAATGTCTTTTTTATCTTTATGTGTTGAAGGTCTTATCACCAGCAGTCAGTCACTGGCCTATGCTATCAGCAAGTTCATTAGCGGGGTGCTCTCTGATCAGATTAGCGCAAGATGGCTTTTCTCCATTGGCCTCTTCATGGTGGGCAGCATCAACGTGCTGTTCTCCTGGTCCTCCACTGTGGCCATGTTCTCTATCCTCTGGTTCCTGAATGGACTTGGCCAAGGCCTGGGGTGGCCCCCATGTGGGAAAGTGCTACGGAAGGTATGGACATGACCCTCACTCCAGCTGAAAGTGAATCCTTCCTGAACTTTGGCTGGTTCTATACATTGTAGTAGCAACATGTTCAACATTAGTAAATAATATTTTATGTGACATTATATGAACAGTCAACCCCAAAAATGATGTTGGAGAAACCTATTTACAACAAAATTATGTGGGATGACAACCTGCTCTTCTTCAAAGAACCACAGTACTATTACTGTTGTTAGAGGGTCTAGTAGAACTGTTTTTGGTTAATTTTACCTAGCCATGTTCTTCCCACAAATGTATTCTCACATAACTTCACGCAAAGTTGCACAAGCTTGACAAAACATTGTCTTTACATAACTTTGAAATGCTATAACACCAATCGGGACTATGTTGTTATTGCTTGAAACAAGACAGACTCATTACCAGATTGATCTATAAAACATCTAATTTTTAGCTTTGTACAGTGTAGTGTTTCCTATGTAAACAAAATAAATTGTTTGAAATTAATAGCTAATACTGCTACAGTTCTACACTTCCTAATGAAGGTGAATGAGATCCCAACCTGAAAACGTTTACAAAATTTGTAGGTGTTGCAAGGATGGGTCAGTTGCATCATGATCCAACTATCCATCCATTATGCTATCCGCTTAATCCTGATCAGGGTCACAGTGAGTCCGCTACCCCCTCACCAGGCCCATGGCAGGGTATTACAGATTATGCATCATGATCTATATTCATCATTTGTTTCAATGACGTCCACATTTCTTTTTCAGTGGTTCGAGCCATCTCAATTTGGGACCTGGTGGTCAGTGCTATCCTGTAGTATGAACTTGGCTGGAGGACTGGGTCCAATTATTGCCACTCTTCTGGCTCAGAGTTACAGCTGGAGGTCAACACTCTCTGTCTCTGGCCTGACTTGTGTGGTCATGTCCATCTTCTGCCTTCTGGTGATTCGTAATGAGCCTAGCGATGTGGGTCTGCCCAATATTGAAGCTAGTGCAAAGAAGGGCAAAGCAGGTAGGAGCATGTTTTTCATCTCATACATCTCCTCTACAGTGGAGAAAAGTCATCAGGGTCATTTAGGAATATATTATGTTTTGTTTGCATTGCATGCTGTCTCACTGATGTAGGTCATTGCTAATCTTTACAAGCATTCAGCAATAAGCAGCTGATAAGAGAGGACAATCATTTCTTGAGACTGTCTCTTTCATATGCAGCTTTACTCTGTTTTGCACCAAACAACATGCTCTTAATGTAATAATAGATGTGTACTTCCCTTTATAAAATACACCATGCTCATTGTAAGCTCTTTGTACTTTCTTTGTGCCTGTTCTCCAAGTGTGATCTCTTGGACTCAACCTTTGGACAAAGGTGTGTGTACATGCTGATTCTTGTTCTTTTGTGACCAAGGACACACTGTTGCGTAGTGGACTCTGTACCACTGTTGCCCTCACATGAGACAAGCATGGACAGAAATGGCATCTATGTGACAGAGCAAAGTTAGACCATTGGCTATCACAGTGATCTATGTTCACTCACTGAGGCTTATCTAATAACATTTTACAGAATGATCATCCATGGAAGGTTTGCATATCATGTAGTAGACATGCACAATATGTACAAATGACTACCGTACTACTGTGATTACTAGTGCATTTCCAAAAAAAGAATATTGCATTTTTTAAAATTTATTATCTTTATAATTTGGTTGATAACTTAATTCAAAAAGGTCAACTGTCATATATTGTATATTCAGTACACATAACGTGGCATACTTCAAGGCTTTTTTGCTTTTGACCAGAGGTGTCACTAGGTGTCACTGTTTTTCAGACCCTCAAATTTAAAATGAGACTGAAAAACTGAAGTTTGATGTTTGTTAACCCCCTAAACTCGCAGATTGATGTTCATTTAAACTTCCACCCCACCAGGACTGTCGTTTGGTTAACCACTGACACCAAGCCACCCTCATGTTTATTTTAGATTCTAGTGATGCTCCTGATGTTGATACTGTTTGAATAGTAATTTACTCAAATTTGAAATAAAAAATTCAAATAATTTGAGATTTAGGATTTCTAATTTTCATGAGTTGTAATCCATAGTGGTTAACAATAAAACACAAAAATAAAAATATAACACAAAAAAAGGCTTGAAATGTCAATTTACCTGTAATTAATATAAAATATAACAGTTTACTTTTTTAAAATTAAATTATTAACAAAAGTTTACACAAACTTTTTCAAAAAATTTTTGACATAGTGTATATTGCTAAATTTCTAATTATGCATTATAAACAGTATGTTAAAAGTGCATTTGTAATAATTTGACATGTTTAAAGACTGAAGTACATTCATTATTTCATTCATTATTATACTTTTTTGGATGTAAGAATACCATAATTCATAAAAACTCAAATCTGCAAATGTGTCATGCTCAAAGAACATAATAAAGAATGTTGTAACTGGCTTGAGGGCCTCATTTATAGAGCTATCAGTTGTGCATTTTAATGCACATTTTTTATGAGTTGCTGTATCCTCACTTGTCACACATATAGATAGTCATCATTTGATCATCACAGTGAAAGTGCATTTTGGATGCTGTTCATCATGTTACTGGTTAAATCCCATAAACACAACAGCCGTCATTATTTTGAATTGTTCTCTTAACTCCAGGCTCCAGCAGGAATGACTGCACACTGAAGGAGTTCCTACTTTCCCCGTATCTGTGGTTACTGTCATTAGGCTACCTGGTGGTGTTTGGAGTCAAGACTGCTTGTACTGACTGGGGGCAACTTTTCCTCATCCAGGACAAGGGCCAATCAGCACTCATGGGTACTGTAGTTCCCTGTATTTACTAATCCTAACCCAACAATACTTGGGCATTAGCATTTCCAAGTTATTTTGTTTAGAATATGAATAGCCTTTAATGATAAAATAAGAAAATACTTAATTTTATCAAGATTTGAATTGGCATTTTACTATATATTACTATTTACAAAGAGGAAGAAAATCATGACAACCTTTTAAAATACAAAATAAATATTTTCATTGTATAAAATGTATAAACCAACCATGTATTTCTTGTCATATATAGTTTTTTCCAAGTTGAATTCAGCAGATAATGAGAAACTGCACTAAACATGCAGACAAATGCCATATTTGCACTTGTTCTCTATAGAGGTGTTAATTGATTTTCACTTACAAAGTCAAAGCATGGGTGGAGAAATGATGAGAAATGAATGTACTGTGCAGTGTGGTTGTGCTTTGTGTGTAAAATAACTGACATTTTCACAGGCAGTTCTTACATGAGTGCTTTGGAGATTGGGGGTCTGGTGGGCAGCTTAGCAGCAGGATACCTGTCTGACAAAGCTGTGGCACGGGTACGTTTACACTTAAACACACTAAAATACGGTATTGCTAGTGCTTTTACTCATTCTGGTTTCTGTAGAGTGAAATGTTATATTGTTTCCTCAGCAAGGTTTGCGTGCGTATGGTAACCCTCGTCATGGCCTCCTGCTGTCAATGATGGCAGGGATGTGTGTCTCCATGTACCTCTTCCGCACAACTGTTACTCAGGAAAGCTCAAATGTAAGTGCAAAGACTTTTCTTTGATTTCAGTGAATGCATTGTTTAAATACCCAGGTCACAGAGGACCAATGCATACATACTGAAACTAATAATGTAACAAATATAATTAAGTGTGTGCTAATGAACAGTAGTTAATTTATTTTGGTGAAATTAAACACTCAAATTATTGAGAACTCAAAACATCCTACATCATAACAGCTCAGTATATATGAGCATCTTAATTTTTGTAGAATTAAATTTTAATTAAGATTCAGAATAAAACTGCATTCAGTTCTCACAGGTACTGAAATAATTAAATTAACAGAACAAATAGTAATGAGGTTCAGTCTCATAGTAAAATATTAGAGAAATCTAATCCATAGTTGAGATGTGGTTTGTTTTTTAATGTATTTTTGGATTAGTTTTTGTTTTCTTATACTATTTTTATATCAGATTTAGATATAAATTTTCTCTCATTAGCAATATGCCATTTAATTAATTAGCAATAATTAGCCATTAATGATGGAGTGCACTGTATATAGGGATCTAGGGAGACATTTCACATTCATGCAGTAAGTTTCATTAAAACGTTTTGTAGTTTACCACAACTTGTATAATTCAATCACCATGCAGATTTGGATCCTCTCTCTTGGTGCTGTATTTGGCTTCTCCTCTTATGGACCAATTGCTCTTTTTGGAGTCATTGCCAATGAGAGCGCTCCCTCCAACTACTGCGGGACTTCACATGCTATTGTTGCCTTAATGGCAAATGGTAAGACTTGATCATTTTTTCGTAATTTTTAGATTTCATTATAAATAATAAAATTAATCTCCAGGATTCAGACTTAGTCCTGTTGTAAAAAGTTGTATAATTAGATTAACTACAACATAAAGCATGTAGTTGCTGTAACAAGCCAGTGTGTTATTTTTTTCTTATAATGCAGTTGGAGGTTTCCTTTCTGGGTTGCCATTCAGCACCATTGCAAAACACCATGGCTGGGACACAGCATTTTGGGTAGCGGAGGTGAGCTGTGCTGTCGCAACCATTGGCTTCTTCCTCTTTCGGAACATCCAAACCAAGATGGGACGCACACTGAAGAAGACTGATTAACTTTTTCAGCATTTGAAGTACACTGAGCCAGTTTTCAACAAAGGAGCAAAATCCTAAATTTGATACAGAAACTAATGGCACGAAACAAATTGTGAAGATGTAGTTGCTTAGTAACAGTTGTTGAATTGTGGAACCATCAAAACAATAAATTACATGAGGTTGGAAAATTACTCAAATATTCTAAAGGTTTTGAGCAATATCACCACAGGATGGCATATGTCATTGATCTTCTCCATTAAGATGATGCCTTTTCCTTCTTTTGTGAAGTTGCCGTCACATATTGGATTTTGTTACAACAGAAACAAATTATATTTAAACGTACGTCAACATTTATGTAACTCTAAAGGGTGTACAACATGACTTCTGGCATATTTCTACAAATGTTTAATTAGTACACTGTGTGACTTGTGTCTCCTCCAATCAGTTCAACTTTTTCTAAAAGTTGTACAAATGTCACTTTTCTGGGCAGATAGTGCTTTTGTAGTGAAAGCTGTATTATTCATGCAATGTTATATATTGCAAAAATGTGCAGTTACTTTAAAGATGTATACATTTGATTTAAAGCATCCCAGCTGCTGATAAACCAACACACTGTAGTATTTGAGTGTCTTCAGATACTAAAGAACATAATTGTACATCTTATTTATCATCCATTTTACATTCCTGCAATTAGAGGTTTAGCAGCGATAGCTGGAATTTTTAAAACTCAGCATGATCCTACCTCTTTATTTTATGTTCTTTAAATCTATACATGTTTTCGCAATAAAACTAGTTTTGAACAAAACTTGATAACTAATAAATAAAGTTGTTACACATCGTGTATCTTGGATTTTATGGGTTTTTTCCCCAACTTGAACCTTTTATATGTTTATTAAATTTATGCATTAACAGATAACTTTCGAGCTTGAACAGAATGGATTATAGTACAATACAGTACTAAACATTTCACATTTGTGGAACATGGAAACAAATAAAATGATTAATCTCGTCTCTTAAGATGGTCCTTCAGCATAGAAAGCTGACTAATAATTTGTATAATACAAATGTGTTTTTGCCAATTACAACAACAATGTATGGCAAAGAGAGTGACAATGATTTTACTGCTCCTGTAATTTCCACCAAAATTGAAGAACTGTTTCACCCACACGTTTTCTGCTCCAAGCTGATTCCTCCTTTTTTGTTAGAGAGTCCAGGAATCCAAACATCAATGAATATTCCATATATACAGTAGGTTAGTGAACCTATAGAAGTCCATTAATTATGTGTTATGCCACGCTTCAGTACATTTCAGCTCAGGAACCTGGCCCAAATGTTCCAGCCTTCTCAGCTACTTCCAGGGCACTCTTCAGATTCTGGTCAAATAGTTCACATCTGCAAAAGAAATACAATTTAATTAATAAATACTGACTTTCATATGAACTCACTGTGTATATATTTACAGATTAGTAAACTATCGATGTACCAACCTGATGGGCATCTCCAGAGAGTAGAAAGGATTCTTTAAGGCAAAGTCTGAATAGATTTCATAAATCTTTCTGAGGAGTGCATCAATGCCAGACTGCCGAGGATCTGCCAGTACGATAAACTTAATACCTATGAAAGTTTGAAAGAATCACAATGATAAGTAGAGCTGGGCAATATTACAGTATGTAGCATTATGATAAATCACAACAATATTCTTTTCTGCGCATAGTGTGGACATCGTCTATACTTAAAAACATTTTCAAATGGAATACACAAACATCGGAGTATAGTTTGTCATGTTTATTTGGATTTAGTGGTGCATAGCTTGTAAAATGTTCAATATAAAGCACTAGATTTATAGTTCTTGGTAGTATTTTTTAAAACATTGGCTTATTTGGTGTGTTCTAACTTAGCAGATGTCAGAAATATTATTGTGGCATATTGCATATTATAAAAAAAACTTGCCTGAATTATCACAATATGACATTTTGCCATATCGTTCATCTCTAATAACAAAAACATTTGCTCATGTTCCACTACAAAGTCCTTATTAAACCAAGGTTTTGTTCAAATATATTATATTAAGGTAAACGTTTACCTGTGAGAGTCTGAAAGCAGTGTAGTTTAAACACATCTGTTTCCAGCATTTCAATACCTGAACTGCCAGTCTCTGGTGACAGTTGTGAACCAATCGCAAAAAGTCTAAGAAGGAATAAAAGATTCCATTAAGTTATGTAATACAAAACATGTCTCTGACAGGGATTACATTCATTTACTCACTTATTAGCACAGGCTACTGGAAAGTCAGTAATGTCAAATGTTATATTTGGACACTGTTTATTAAAAAATAAAAAAATATATATAATATCTCAATTTTCAAGAACATTTTATGTCACTCACTTACATGAATGTATGGCCTGTTTCCACTACTTAAAAAAAACACTTTTTTATATATAAATATAAAGTCTTATTGAGATATTATCCCACTTTGAGATATGAAGCCATTATTTTGAGATATCAAGTCATTTTTTGAGATATAAAGTCATAGATATTACCTCACTAAGTTATGCAGCCATTATTTTTGAAATACCAAGTCATATTGAGATAAAACCTCACTTTGTGCTATGAAGTCATTTTTATATGTAATCTCATTATTTTAACATATGAAGTCATTATTTTGAAATTCATTCTGTGACCTATGAAATTACTATTTTGATGTACAATAATTTCAAAATGACATCTCAAAATAATTACTGTATTTCAAAATATTGACATACCAATTCACTTAACTAAAATGATTAACAATTAGGTCTTGATTCTTAAAAAATAGTTTTAAATAGTCTTTTATACTACTGGTATATGAATGTACTTACGAGTGAAACATTGAAGCCAGCATCAGTTTCTCATTCGAGCTCAACCGTGCTCGGCCAAATCGTATGGACACCGGATAGTTGGAGGAATCCTTCAAATACTCCAGTATTTCTTTGCCATCAGCTGTGTATTTGCCATTTACATCAACTCCATTTATAGACAGAAGGGCGTGGCCAACTTTATAGAAGTAATAATAAAAGTATAGTGAGACATTAGTTATTACAACATTATAAACCATTCAAAGTCCCAAAATTATGCTTCTATCACTGCCCATACACTACAGTTTACATATATTACGGGACAAACATGTATATAATTATCTACATCGTGTAACGATAATATAAACTGAGTAAATAAGTATTAATCTGAGCTGAAAGTTAGCTTGCTAGCTAGATAAGCTCTGACCCACCTCTGATACCGTCTCTCTGTCCGAAAGACACGATCACCTTCTCGTCATGAATCTTCAGCACGATATCTAAAGGAAAGCTAAACGTTTTCTCCACTTCTGTTCTAGGAACATAATTATCATACTGATAAATCAGGCCCCCCGCCTTGTTAACAACATACACACTGAATATCGCCATCTTTCTCCTGCAGTGAACAGCTGACCAGGAACAATATCACGTGACTCAACACAAAACCTTTATATTTATTACTGCTACACAACTAATGCCTTATTTTTAACCACTACTGTTTTCTTAACATATATTAAATAACGTTTCGTAAAACTATTATTAAATATGAAATTCGTTATCCAAATTTGAGGTAAAGAATCACACATTTCTAAAACTACATTTCCCATAAAACAAACAAAACTTGTCAGCGGTTCTGCGCACGCGCATCTCTCTTTACTGTATTATTTATTTACTATTTATGCAATACAAGGGCAAAAATTCAAACAAGACAAGGTATACATATGTTATGTACAAAAAAATCATAATGAAAATCTGTCGTAGTCTATGGTCAGAACAAAAATTTAAGACAACATTAGGGAGTGAGGTAAGGTACAATAAAATAGCAAATAATGAGGCATAGAGTGTGGTTCTATATAGAACCATGAACACTCAAACAACCCAAAGGGTTCTTTCGATGGTGAAAGGTTTCTTCAGACTGATGAGGAAAGTGCTGTAAATGGTTCTATATAGAGACCTTTTGAAAATGGTTCTAAATGGAACTATGAACACTCAAATAACTCAAATGGTTCTTTGCATGATGAAAGGGTTCTTTAGATTGATGAGGAATGTTCTGTAGGTGGTTCTATATACATTTTTTGTGATGTACTGACTACCTGTTTCAGCTGCATATATGCCCCTTGAAAATGAAAACATTTTAGTCATTTAAATATATTAGCGGACCATATATGTGTAGTATAGGGTGACCAGATCTGAGGTGATGAAACTGAGGGAACCTTAGCGGGGGCAGGGGGGGGGGGGTTGGGGCGTATAATTTATTATTAATTATGAATAAAAATGGACAAATTATGATTTTCATTTCATTAATAATTACTATTAATAATATACTAATAATAACTATTAAACGTTATTATGAATAATAAAAATTAATATTAACCATTAGTAAAATATTAACACATTATTACATATTATTTATAAATAATAAACTGTTAAAATCATGTAGCATAAAATTGTCACCCAGTCATTTTCAGTCAACTTCACTTCAGCTCATTATCACCAATGTTACACATATGTTTGAACTATATGGTCAATAGATCTTATTTACACATAATTATACCTCATTTTTGAGTAAAAATAAGCCGCAAATCTGAATTATTTTGATAATAGTTACACTTAGAGGCTGACGTGACAGGCAGAACAAACGCTCTACATGTTAATAACTTACAGGTGAAAACGGACTGCCGGCAAAATTGCAGCCCAAAGTCCATTTGAGGGAGTGACAGCAGCGACGGCCAATCACATGTTAGCAAGAAACGGCAGAGCCAATCATGAGCTTGTGGCAGCCTAAAGGAACCCGGCTTGGATTTCAGCTTGATTTCCATCTCACTTAAACGAACCAAACGGTTCAAACGAACCAAACAGTTTGTGAACGAAACACTTCTCGAGTATAACAAAATTCCGGACGAATGTGAAAAGAGGATGTCTGGTCACCCTATGCGAAAGCCTATAGTAGCCTAACATGTCATCAACCATTTTAATACAGTACTTTGATTCATGCTAAAGATCGTTTTATCCTCTTTGTAAAGAACTTTAAATTGTGAAAATCGGACAATTATTAGCGAAGTTAGAGCTTTGAGAAAGCAGCAGTGCTGGTCATGTGCCATTGTTTACAAGCTTCACTTCCACACAACATGGCGGCTCCATGACGTCGCGCCGGCCTTAATGCTAGCGAATAGGCAGCGTCCTATCCAGTAATATAGATCATTGGCTGTAATGCTGTGTGGCAGCATCAAGGGGCGGAGTCAGGTGATACAGTGACATCGACGGGCTTCCGGCAGTTATTGTTTTTCTCATTATTTAAAAAATATAAATTATGCACTCTAATATAATAAATATCCAATAGAAGCATATTATGCAGAACATTATACATATGCAACTTGATAACAACATAGTGCAAGTTAATTCTCCGTGGGGTGGCCAGCGATTTTATAGGGGTTCAGTTTTACTGAGTGTAAGTCCTCTTTCCACAACGGAAAAAAATATTTATGTAAAATAATAGAGCAGGAATCATACTACAGGCTAGCCGAGCCGAGCGAGCGGCCGAGGCCGAATCGAGCCGAGCGGCCGAGACCGAATGCCAAAACAAAAGTCGCCCTACTACATGCTCCTTAGACCCTACACCAGTGATCCTCACTATTTTTTTCAAAAGAGCCATATTGACAGATCAAAGTCAAGGAGAGAGCCACAATATCACATCAAGTCACTCAAATAATGCAAAAAAATAAACAACCCACCTATGGACTAAACCCTTTCGCAATGAATATATTGCTCTAGCTAGCTTATAGAATCGCTGCTGCCATGTAGCCACCCTGCTGCAGGGTTGCCAGGTCCAACTAAAATGTCCAGCCTAAAGTCAGTCTAAAACCCGCCCTTTACAAGCTTAAACTAGCCCAGAATATTTAGGCTTTAGAATATTTAGAATATTTAGTCACACGTTTGAAGCGAATGGCAAAACAACTGTGTACGAGTGTACGACTTCGTATTTTGTTTATAAGGGATTTATTATGATTATTGCTATTTATCTTAAAGTCATTAATAATATGGTAACATGAGTGTTTTATTAGTTCTTTTATAAGTGTTAAACCGTGAACCTGGCAACAGCAGAGTCTCGTGCAACCTGCTGTTGGAAACAGTGCCTGTGTTGCCAGGTTCCACAGTATCCACGATTTTGATCCAACTTTAATTGAGGCAAAATGACAGGGCAAGTGCTTGGAATGTAAAGCGCATTACAGTACATGTCTCTGTACCATGCTTTTAAAATACTTTGAGCAGCGCAATGAGTATCCCTGCCCTACACCCTACCCCTACAGACTCTCATTTACATCACATTACCTCTCTAATGGCTCACAAGAAGGGTTTTTTTTTCTGCAAACCTGGGAAATGCAGTGTCCATCATTTCATATTTTAATTACAAACTGACTGAATTCATTATTTCATTATTTTTTTGACTTTTCTGTCTAGTTATTTGCTGATGAGTACATTAAAACATGACTATATATATATTCAATAAATGTGCAATAATTGTATATGGGGGTGAAATAACTTTAAAGTGCAGATGGTTGAGAATTCTGCTGAACCAGAAGCTCATCTGATGTTGTTTTCATTTAAAAACTGATGTTATGATCATCATCACGTTGCTAAACAACGTTCGAATGTTTGGTTTGCGTTGCTGAAGCTTTTTTTTTGCTGCTGATTAACTCGGTACTAGTTTCTGCTGTTATTTACAGACATCGATTCGCCTTCAATTCACGTTTACAATGACTTTCTTCAACCAGAGATTTGTCCAGTCCTGGATGAAGGAAGACCACCACTGCTTTGTTGCACCACATGGTCATCTGAGACTGAGATCAGCTGACATAAGTGAAATCATTTGTGTCCTGACCTGTGTTTGTCATGAAAACCTGAAACCACACCGGCCC
>BRDA01053802.1:0-10504 GCA_036984385.1 Crenuchus spilurus | reverse complement strand
CGCTTCTTATTTTCCGTCGAAGCTGCAGCTGTGACGTCAGCACGTTGTGTTGTTAAGCTTCAGCAGTCTGACTGTGGAGTTTAACGTGCTTTGAGGAAGTCAGACGTGCGGCAGGTTTATTTTAAAAAGCGGATTACTGGACAAAAACATTATTTTATCATTCTGTGACATTTTCGTTTCGTTTTTATTTGTCGACGTAAAGTCTAATACTTTTAGTCATAGTTTTCGTTTTAAAATATTAGTTTTTATTTAGTTTTCGTCTCGTTTTCGTCATGAAAAAATGGTCGTCAACGAATACTTTTCGTCATAATTATCGTTAACGAAATTAACACTGCTTTTGTCACCTTCATTCACCTGGAAATACCTCCACACCGCTGACATAGCTGCTCCTTCTCTACTACCGGGCTGGTTAAAGTCACGCTGCCATTAAGTGGCTTGTTCAGCTCGGCTACGGTACGTAGTTGTCTTCTTTTTTTTATTTTATTTTTTTATTTTATTTAAGTTTATTTATTTAGTTATTTTGTGGCGCAAACTAATACTGTCTGTTAGAAGGAAACAAAGCTCCCATCACGCTGGTATCAGATCCTGTAGTATCAGAGCACTTTTATGAATACGAGTACAAGTACACGCACATGGTATCGGACAGATACCCGATGCTGGTATCAGTATCAGTGCATCACTAGTTATCGCGTTAACTTTCAACAGTCCTAATATATATACTTATATGTAAATATGTAAACATATACAGCACCCTCCATAATTGTTGGCACCCCTGTTTAAGAAGTGTTCTTTGGCTTCTAATTATTATTTATAATAATGTAGGACAACAAAGCAAAAAAAGAGAAAAATATAAGCTTTAATTCAAGTGTCTTTGTTTTGTGGGAAAAAATCACACATTAAGAAATAAATCTTTTGAACGAAATCATGTGTGCCACATTTATTGGCACCTCTGGTGTTAGTACTTTGTACAACCTCCATTTGCCAACAAGACAGCACTTAATCTTCTACAACTTTTCACAAGATGGGAGAATACAGAAAGAGGGATCTTCAACCATTCCTCTTTGTACAACCTCTATAAATCGTCCAGAGTCCTGGGTTTTCTCCTATGCAGTCTCCTCTTCAACTTACCCCACATGTTTTCTATTGGGGTGAGGTCTGGGAACTGAGATCGCCATGAGAGGAGCTTGATTTTGTGCCTAGTGAACCATTTTTGAGTGCATTTGGCCACATGTTTAGGGTCATTATCTTGCTGAAAGACCCAGTGATGACCCATCTTCAGCTTTTGGGCAGAGGCCACCAGATTCTGATTCAAAATGTCCTGATATTTCAAAGAGTTCATGATTCCATGTGTGGCGACCCCTTAATGTGTGTAAGCCTGACTACGCCACCCCTTAGTTTATACCTAGAGCAAAGGGGAGCTCTGTAACTAATAAAAAAAAAAAGGAAAAATGTAAAACACAAAAACAGGTTTTTTGTTTTATGAAAAATCTAACAATACTGAGATTACAATTTGGGCTGGCTGACCCAGGATGATAAAAAGAAGAGAATAAGAAAAATAAAACTAAAATTAAAACACCTTGGATGGGCACTTAATGCACACCAGTTGGGAGGCTCAAAGCTGGAACACTATTTTACTTCAGTGTGAAGACAGAGATAAAACCCAGTGAAAAATAAAAACACACACAATTTATACCACACCTCACAATTTATACCACACAAGATTACACACCACTGCAAACTCACTTCAAATACACACTACCTCACACTTAATAATATTGTCCAGGATTACTCTCTCCCAGTCTGATATACCCCCAGTACTCCACTCCAACATCCAATAAAAAGAAGGAAGAAGGGAACATAAAACAGGATAACTCAATGGGCAGCGCACCCCTAACCAACAGTACTCAGACACACTTTGCCCAACCAGCTTCACTGTAACTGTTGGCTCGGAGTCCGTTCACAATGGACTTAAAACCCAAGAGTCAGAGCAGCATCACTTAATAGCTAGACTTTAACCCAGAGTCAGTAAAATTGTACCCTTAACTCTGTTCAGTCAAAACGAGCTATCCAAAACAAGTAAAACAAAACATTAAAAAAAGAAATCATAAAACCAACATAAAACAGCAGCTAAAAACAGCTAAAACAACACAGCTAAAACAGCAGTTGGCTGAAAATGCCCCAGAGTCTAAAAGCACAAGAGGGACAGACAAAAAATTAATTTCACTCGTTAGGTTACATCTTTTACATAAAAGTGCACTACCCAGAGTGACTATAACATTGAGCGTGCGGTAGCGACGCAACATGTGTTGAGCTGTGGGAGACGCTAAGTAAACAGAGGTATTTTAAGCAGATATTTACGCTGTTTATTTGACTGTTTTTACCTGGTTAGGGTTGGTCATTCTTTGCTCTGCTTATATTTAGGATTGAGCAGGAGAGGTGGCAGTGTGAATCCATGTACAGCTATCAGCTCTGAGATACCACCTGGACAGCCTCCCGTCTGCCACCTATTGGTCGAACAACTCAATGGAGAACTCCCTCTTTCTCCAGTAAGCGGTCCCACTGCCGTAACAGAGTCTTTGAATGACCCAACAACACATCTCTCTCTTCTGCTCTTGGATACTTGCCTCTTTTAAAAAACCTATATACTGGCCCAATCACTGGATCTGCTTCCTGAAGTAGATGCAAGTCTGCTGGAGAACGTCCCCCAAGTTCCATGACTTCTCTGCAGTGGCTTGTGGCTGCTACCCCTTCATCCTCAGGGACCTCAACCCTTAGTGGTGGTACCTGGGTTCCATATGCGAAGCGTTCCAGGTACTGTCGTAACAAAGCATCGGCATTCTGGTTGCTTCTCCATGGACGGTACTTTATGGTGAAGTTAAAAGCCTTTAGCTGTGATGCCCAATGTTGCTCAGTGGCCCCAAGCTTAGCTGTCTAGAGGTGACTCAGGGGGTTATTGTCAGTTAGGATGGTGAACTGGCTTCCTAACAGATACTCACGGAACTTCTCTGTCACGGCCCACTTAACTGCCAGTAGCTCAAGCTTCATGGAACTGTAGTTGTCCATGTTCTGTTCTGCTGGCCTCAGTCCTCTGCTGGCAAAAGCAATGAGGCGTACCTTACCCTCTTGTTCCTGTGAGAGCACGGCCCCTAACCCCCCATGACTGGCATCAACTTCCACAATAAAAGGTTTTTTAAAATCAGCATAGGCCAAGACTGGTGTTGATGTTAAATGTGCTTTCAAAGACTGAAATGCTTGCTCACATGCCTCATCCCAGGATGCTGAAAGTGGGACAGGAAGTGTCCTTCCTTTCTTACATGCCCCACTCAGTTTCCCCACCAATTGATGCAAGGGAGCAGCAAGCTTTGAGAACCCAGCCACAAAACTAGATAGTAGCTGGCAAATCCCAAGAATGATCGAAGCTCTGCAAGATGTGAAGGCCTCTTCCACTCCTTCACCACATTGATCTTGGCTGGATCTGTTGCCACCCCTTCCATGGACACCTCATGACCTAAGTAGTTCACTTGATTCTGAAAGAAGTGACACTTTGACAGCTTCACATTAATGTGAATGATTGAACCTTGTTGGATATTTACTTCAGTTTACTGTTTGTTTTCTATAATGACCTCTTTTTTCTGACAGCAACATCAGTATTTAATGTTGCAATTATTGCAGTAGATCGATTTTTTGCTCTCTCTAATCAGTTTCTTTACACTAATGAAGTCTCTGTGAGCACAATATGCATTGTAGTTTTATGTAACTGGCTTTTATTGCTTTTGTACAATTTAACACTTCAGTACTTTAATGGATACTTTGCAATTCAGCTGATGTGTCCTTCAGACTGTTTTTTGGCTTTTGGTGGAGTCTGGCCTTTGGTTGAACTCTTAATGAAATTTGTTTTTCCATGTTCTGTTATAATCATACTGTACTTTAGAGTTTTTCTTATTGTACGGAAACATGTTACTGCTATTAGAGACATTAACATTCATACTTGGTCATCAAAAATGTAACATTCTCTATGAAGTCAGAAAGAAAAATAGCCAAAGTACTTGGGATTTTAATATCTGTGTTTTTGGCTTGTTTATTACCATGTCCTATTTATATTGCATTAAGTAACATAATACAAATTGATGTAGGGTTATTTAAAAAACTATTCATGTCGGTTTATCTTAACTCTACCATTAAGCCAGTTATTTATGCTTTATTTTATCCATGGTGTAGAAAGTGTGTTAAACTACTCTTAATTCTTCAAAAATTCAACACAGAATCTCCACTGATACATGTACTTTGATTAATTACTTGGTATTACAGCTGTCACATACTCGGACTACAACTTACTGTACAATAAATACCATTTACAGGGGTACCTTGAGATACGGGTTTAATTCATTCTTTAATGGAGCTCGTAAGTCAGTCAACTCGTATATCAAACAAATTTCTCCCATTTAAAATAACTTAAATAGATTTAATCCGTTACAGCCCTGTGAAACATCACCAAACCATCCTAAATTATGGACAAAAATACATGTTTTGAATTAAGAAACACACATATATACTTTACCAATGCATAACAAAATATTTCAATTTCTGATTTCAATAAATATTAATGTAAAATAATTTTTTGGGAATTCTCACTGTAACATTTGAAATTCATGGGGAATTCGATGCGCGCGGTGCTGTGTATTACAGATGCGTAGTGTGCGATAATACAGTAAAATATTTCTTCTCCCATTTCACTTCGGCATCCAACTGCTGCCAAGAAATTCAGCAACTGGCTGAAGAATGGGATGCCATGGTTTGTTCTTTGCAATTCAGTACAAAACTATTTTCACTCAGAAGCAGCAGCAAGTCTCCATATCTATGTTCAGGGCCAGCACGCGCATACACGGATCACAGGCATTTCCTCAAAATAATATTAATAGTATTTAACATAATTACTTTATGTATGTTATTAAAATGATCTAAATTAAAGAGTTTAAAGCATTTTTACAATCACATTTTTTACATAATTAATGTGTTATTAAAATGATCCTGATTTAAGAGTTTACAACATTTTACTATCAAATTTTTTCAAAAAGGATGCAAGAAGGAATACAGCGCATGAGATTGGACTTGATTCTGTGGGTAACACGTGAGAAAAAATGAGATGCAGGTGTGCTGCCCATACTGGACCTTTGCACGCAGTGCAATAAAATCTCTCTTCTTCCATTTCACTTTGGCATCTGACTGCTGCCAAGAAATTCAGCAACTGGCTGAAGAATGGGATGCTATGGTTCGTTCTTTGCAGTTCAGTACAAAACAATATTCACTCAGAAGCAGCAGCAAGTCTTCATATCTATGTTCAAAGTCGGCACGTGCATACGCGGATCACGGGCTGTACCTGGGCCTTTCATCTGCGTGAAATAATATTAACAGTATTTAACAATTACTGTATGTATGTTATTAAAATGATCTAGATTTAGGAGTTTAAATCATTTTTACAATATTTTTTTACATACTTACTGTATGCATGCAGGTTTAAGAGTTTAAAACATTTTTACTGTACATTTTTTTTTCAAAAAGGATGCAAGAATGAGTACAGCACAGAAGATTGGACTTGATTCTGAGGGTAACATGTGAGATGCAGGTGTTGTCCTGCCCATAATGGACCTTTGCGCCAAGGCACCAACTAGCAGCAGCCACTCGTATCTTGGAATTTCACTCGGATTTCAAACAAAAATACGGACGGAGTTGCAGCTCGTATCTTAAAAGAATTTGTATGTTGGTCTGCTCGTATCCCAAGGTACCACTGTACTTTCATTTAGATGTATTTTTGTACTCTAAATTACTGTACCATTTAAATTAGGTCACAACTGATCACTTTGATGCAGGTTGGATTATAAACAAAAATACAATAAGTACACTTTTGTTCATATGTCAAAATGTGATTAAATTCATGCCAGTTATAGTATTATAGTATTTAGAAGTCAGTACACCTATATTTATCTTAGGAAAAAAGTCCCCAGTATGGAAAAATACATTATAAGTCTAAATTAATATTTTAGTGACATTAAAGGGTTAATTAAACAGTGCCATGACTTTTTTAAATACTGTTTATTCATGCTAAAAAGAAAGAATAAAATAGTATGTGGCTGCATAACACCAGTATTTGGAACAATGATCCTTTCCAAACTCATAAACCCTACTAATTGTGATGTTTTGTCCTGGTCTTGTTCTGTTTTCAAACATTCAGTTTATATTGTAGTTCACTTCCTGGTTCAGCCCCATTCCCTTGTTTGAGTCCTAGCCCTGTTTCCTTAGCCTTGTTTCCTAGTTCTGCCTATCTCTAAGTTATCTCTATCCTGAGTTTGTTTATTCCTTTTCTTTAAAATAAAGTCCCTTCATTTTACCTGCAATCACCTTCGGTCTGTTTATCACCTGTAGCAGAGTTCCCTCGTTACACTAATAGTAAGTTTACTCATTACAAAAAATGCTTTCTGACAAATAGAATGCTCATTGCAGTTAATAACCAAAATTTGAAAGAAAAGTGGAGTGTCAGGAATCACACTTCAATCAAAGTCTCCTAAAATGACTGCTCCAACTCCTGTCCAGCTTCTTCTTCCTGTTCCTCAATTGCTTGCATGGTACATTTTCATGTAAGCAAACCACTGAAGAAACTCAGCAGAAACTCTACTACCCAGACAGCCACATATGCCCATGCAATACTTACCTAAGCAGTGATACTTTCTTTGCAGCATTACGATTTGGACATGTTTTTCATTGTTTATAATGCAGGGGGAAAAACCTAAAAGCTTGCCCAGCATTTGATTGCATACTTAAAGTATCATGCTCACCCCAGCTGGAGACTAGTTACAACTATACAGCTACAACTCAGTCCTCTAGGATGGATGCACAGTAGTAGAACTGGGGATGCTTCCTGGACCTGGTAACCCATAAATAGATGCAAATGCTAAAAACACAAGCAGCCAAAGAGAGAACGTGCTGAAATCCAATGCAGTCAAACTTCTGCAGGAGACAGATGGATAATGGAGCAGTGAAGAGGTCAAACAAGCAGTATCACTTGAAGGGGCATCTTGCCCAAAAAGGCAGCAACAGCATCTAAGGAAATAAGAAAGCCTACTCATTCATGGCTACTGCAAACAAAGCAAAATGGAACTTAAGGCAGGCAGGCAACAAGGGTGAGTTCACTCAAATCCAAACTGAAGGCTTAGTCATATGAGGACATAATACAGGGAACAGGAATGGAACAGAAAATTACGAGAACACTGAACACAGCAGCACACCAGTCTGATAGAAGATTGGCACTGGCATCTGAAAATAGCAACAAGGATGCACAATTAAAGGCTTTTATTTGTACAAACAATGAATGATGTGGCATTAGTCTCCTTTCACTAAAATTAAATTTCTTAATTAGAGCAAAGTGATAGAAATTGAGCAGTTAATAATATTTCACAGTGATCAGGGTTGCAACGGCACAACAACAGAACTATTAGTTGTAATAAAATGTAAATAAAAATGTAAAATAATAATAATAATAATAATAATAATAATAAAGATTGAGGTTTTGGCCATCCTGTTACTTTTTTCCATTTGAATCCATTTGTAACTGTCAATAGACAATAGTGAGCATTTGGCTGACTGCTGGTATTAGAGAACATAAGGCCTGGAGAGGAGTATGTCAATAAACTCTAGCAATGCCTCCATGCCAGTAACAACAGTTCTCAGGGATGTAGATAGATTGATAGATTATCAGTGTAAATAACAGGACTACGGTAGTGAAGATGAAGTAAGTTAAAACTAAAAAATTTAGAAACCTATGAAATATAGTATATAAAAATATAGAATAAACAGACTATGCAATGAATGATGTTCTCATTATTTAATATATACAGGCTTCCGGGGCCCTACTCTGAATTTTTAAAATAATTCAGTGACTTTGTGTCAAGCGTAGTAGTGTATAGCGATAAAGTAATAATTGTAGGAGACTTTAATATCCATTTTGAAAATATAGATGACTCATTAAAAAAAGGCATTTACAGCTATTTTAGATTCTAAAGGTATTACCCAACACGTAAAAGAACCTACACACTATTGTAATCATACCCTAGATTTAGTTTTGACCTTGGGAATTAACTTGGATAACAAACATTTTTCCTCAATCCAGCAGTTTCAGATCATTATTTAATCTCTTATGAGCTACATGTTAATCACAATATATGCAGATCTACTCTGATCCCAGCTAATCTTACTGGTGATACCTTTATGGACTTCTTCAATAATAAAATAGAAAACATTAGACAAAACACTACATCTGTAGTCTTAAACTGAAGCTGTCTGCTATCAGACTTAGATGAAATAGAACAAAACACAGCTTTGAAAGACAGGCTGGATGTTTTTAATCCAATAACATAACCAGATCTGGAGAAAATTATTGCTTCATCAAAGTGTACAACTTGCAGACTTGATGCTATTCCTTCAAAACTACTTAAAGAAACACTCTCAGTTACAATTAAACCTATTTTAACAATAATAAACTTGTCCCTTAACTTAGGACACGTACCCAAAACTTTTAAACTAGCAGTTATTAAACCTTTGATCTAGAAATCAAATTTAGATCCTAATATATTGTCCAATTATATACCTATTTCTAACTTACCATTCATGTCTAAAATTTTGGAAAAAGTTGTGGCACATCAGCTTTGCTCATATTTGCATAAAAACCAAATTGATGAAAAGTTCCAATCTGGAATTTAGATCCCATCATAGCACTGAGACAGCTCTTATTAAGATAACAAATGATCTTCTTCTTGCCTCTGATCAAGGCTGCATATCCTTATTAGTTTTACTTGATCTAAGTGCAGCCTTTGATACAATAGACCAAAATATTGTCCTAAAAAGACTACAGAACATGGTTGGAATCACAGGAACAGCCCTAATGTGGTTTAAATCTTATCTAACAGAACGTTACAAGTTTGTAAATGTTAATGATGTACCGTCCAACAGTACAAAAGTGAAATGTGGAATTCCACAAGGATCTATCTTAGGACCTCTATTATTCATACTTTATATGCTTTCATTAGGCCACATTATAAGTAAACATAATATTAGTTTTCACTGTTATGCAGATGATACACAACTTTATATATCAGCTAAGTCTGACAACAGGATTAGATTAAAGAACATGGAGGACTGTGTAAAAGATGTGAAATGCTGGATGTTGTATAACTTCCTTCTCTTAAATAGTGACAAAACAGAGGTCCTTCTTCTGGGACTAAAGACCATGAGAAATAAATTGTCAGGCTTAAGTTTAAATCTGGATAACTTCACTGTTACACCTGACTCAGTAGCAAATATAATTATAAATATAATATAATATAATTGACTCAGATTTATCATTTGACCAACACATAACTAAAACTACCAGAACAGCTTTTCTACTTCTCCGTAATATCTCCAAGTTAAGAAATGCCTTATCCCTACAGGATGCAGAAAAATTGGTACATGCATTCATTACTTCTAGGTTAGATTACTGTAATGCATTATTATCAGGATGCTCAAGCAGAAACCTAAATAAACTTCAATTAGTTCAAAATGCAGCAGCCAGGGTTCTTACTAAAACAAGAAAATTTGACCATATTAGCCCCGTTTTATCAGCACTACGCTGGCTTCCAGTTAAATACCGAATTGAATATAAAATTCTTTTATTGACGTATAAAGCCCTACATGGTCTTGCCCCTCAGTATTTACAAGACCTTATTTCCAATTATGAGCCATCTCGTTTACTTAGATCACAGGGTGCTGGTTTCTTGATAGCTCCCAGAATTCAGAAATCATCAGCAGGAGGAAGAGCCTTCTCTTATATGGCCCCTCATCTTTGGAATAACCTCCCAGACAATGTTTGGGACTCAGTCACAGTCTCAACCTTTAAGACTAACCTGAAATCATATCTGTTTAGTTTAGCTTTTAGAAACAGCTGAAAGGTCTAGTCAGTGGTTGTGGATGAGGCGAACACAGATTAGTTGGGGAAATGCACTGTAGAGGAGCTGTTTTGGTGGTTGGTGTTGTAGCATGTGAAGATCACATGGAACTGGTGGCACTGAGCATGAATTAATGGTGCCAGTGGGGCTCGGTACAGCCTTAGTCACCAGGGAGGCCAATGTGGATCTTTACGTTTGTTAAGGGCAAGGAAGGTCTGTAAACCTAGCTTGGAGGGGGGTGGGTCTGGTACGCCAGAATTCACTGTTGGGTCTTCTGGAGGTGTTGTGGGCTTAATTCAGCGAAACACTGACGAGGGAAGGTGCCTACTTGATGACCCCGTTGTAGTGTAAACATCAACGGGCACTTTCGTGCACATTAATATTCAACAGCATAATTGGGGAAACTGCATTAGTTAATTGAAACTTTAGTTGGGGCGATCGGACTCACCTCCACATGGGGTAAATTCCCACTTTGGGGTTAATGACCCTTCATGAATTTCAAAATATGATGGAGTTTCCCCTTTAGTTGT
>BRDA01053796.1:2302-14433 GCA_036984385.1 Crenuchus spilurus | reverse complement strand
TCTCTCACACCCTCTCACTCTCTCTCTAACTCTCACTCTTTTACTCTCTCACCCTCTCTGTCTATCTCTCTCACTCTTTCACACCCTCTCACTCTCTCTCTAACTCTCACTCTTTTACTCTCTCACCCTCTCTGTCTATCTCTCTCACTCTTTCACACCCTCTCACTATCTCTCTCTAACTCTCTCACCCTCTCTGCCTATCTCTCTCACTCTTTCACACCCTCTCACTATCTCTCTCTAACTCTCACTCTTACTCTCTCACCCTCTCTGTCTATCTCTCTCACTCTTTCACACCCTCTCACTATCTCTCTCTAACTCACTCTTATTCTCTCACCCTCTCTGTCTGTCTATCTCTCTTTCACACCCTCTCACTTCTCTCTCTAACTCTCACTTTTTATTCTCTCACCCTCTCTATCTCTCTCACTCTTTCACACTCTCTCACTATCTCTCTCTAACTCTCACCCTCTCACTCTTTCACACCCTCTCACTATCTCTCTAACTCTCACTCTCTCACCCTCTCTGTCTATCTCTCTCACTCTTTCACACCCTCTCACCATCTCTCTTTCACTCACTCTCTCCCTCTTTCACACTCTAACACTCTTTCTCTCACTTACTCTCTTTCACGCCCCCACTCTATTTCTCAGTCTCTCACTATTTCTCTGTCTCTCTTTCTCTCTCACCCTGCTATCTGTTTATCTCTCTCACTATCACCCTCTCTCTAAATCTCTCTGTCTTTCTCTCCCTCACTCTCTCTTTCACACCTTTCTCACTCACTCTTTCTCTGTCTCTCTCACTATCTCTTTCTTGCACTCTATCACCCTCTCTCTTCATCTCTCTCTCTCTCTCTTTCTCTCCCTCACTCTCTTTCATACCATTCTTGCTCACTTTTCCTATGTCTCTCTCACTCTCTATCTCAGTATCTCTCCCTCACTCTCTCTCTCTTTCAGGCTCTCACTCTCACTCACTTCATCAGTCTCTCTCACTCTCCCACTCTCTCTTCAAATCAAGGCCAAGCTAACGACTCCAAAGCTGAGACACATTCTCAGGAAACTGTCTGCTTTTCCTCTGTTGGCTCTCCCTCACAAAGGCCTGTGGGTGAACGGCGGCAGACAATGTGTCAGGATTATCAGTAAAAAATGCATTATGTAACCATGGCTCGTTGACTAGCTCTGAATAATCTTTAATTGGTTTCTCATAGCAGGCAGGCTCAATGGAACTTACCGGCACCCTGTTATTACTACTTATCATCAGCCTTTTTTTTAAAGCCAGACAGTGCATACAGTGACTGAGCTTAATTTTATGTAGAGCATGTTTTGCCTCCTGTTGAGCTGTGTAGTGTTAGTGTAGTTACATCAAGTTGCTGTTGTGAAACAACTCTGAGTTTGAGAAAGGTGTTGAATTGTTAAGTCATTGTTTATTATTCACCTGTTGCTTTAAAATAAATATGTGCTACATACTCTAATCAGCCACAACAAGAAATGAATTACACTGACTGACTTAGAACAACAATGCATGTGAAGGTCTTAGATACATTAGACAGTAAGCGAGCACTCGATTCTCATAGACAGAGAAAAATACAAAGCATACAGACCTGAGCCACTTTGACAAGGACCAAATCGTTATGGCCATATGACAGATGGAGCATCTCTGGGAAGGCTTTTGGCATGCCCGCAGTCAGCAGTGGTCATTATTTACCAACAGTGGCCTCCAAATTCCCCATATCTCCATCTGATATAGCATTGGTGGGATGTGCTGGAACAGCAAGTCTTATCTATGTCAACTCCACCTCACAACTTGCAGGACTGCTACCAAATACCACTCAATGCCAAATACAGTGGTACAGTAGTACAGCAGACCAACATACAAATTTTTTTAGATATGAGCTGCGACTCCGTCCATATTTTGTTCAAGGTCTGAGCGAAATTTCAAGATACGAGTGGCTGTTGCTAGTTGGTGCAAAGGTCCAGTATGGGCAGCACAACACCTGCATCTCATTCTTTCTCACGTGTTACACTCAGAATCAAGTCCAATCTCATGAGCTGTACTCCTTCTTGCATACTTTTTGGGAAAAAAATTTATAGTAAAAATGTTTTAAACTCTTAAACTTATTTAATTTTAATAACATACATACAGTAATTATGTTAAATACTGTTAATATTATTTCGTGCAGACCTGTGATCCGCGTATGCGAGCGCCGGCCCTGAACATCTTCGGCTTCTGAGTGAAAACTGTTTTGTACTGAACTGCAAAAAACGAACCATGGCATCCCATTCTTCAGCCAGCTGCTGAATTTCTTGGCAGCAGTCGGACGCTGAAGTGAAATGGAAGAAGAGAGATTTTACTGTACAGTGCGCACTACACACTACAGCGAGAATTCCCAAAAATTATTTTACACTAATATTTATTGAAATCTGAAATTGAAATATTTTGTTATGCATTGGTAAAGTATATATATATGTGTGTTTCTTAATTCAAAACATGTCTTTTTGTCCATAATTTAGGATGGTTTGGGGATGTTTAAGGATATTAAATCTATTTCAGTTATTTTAAATGCAAGAAATTTGTTTGATATACGAGTTGACTGACTTACGAGCTCTGTTACAGAACAAATTAAACTCGTATCTCAAGGTACCACTGTACCAATAAGACACCTTCCAAGGTTTTGTAGAGTTCAGTCCATGGTGGGTCAAAGTTGTTTTGGTGCAGACAGAAGACTAACAGCATATTAGCCATGTTAGCTACATGGTTTTAATGTCATGGCTGTTATATATCAGTGTATATATGTATGTTAGCATAAAACAGCTGCTTGTCAATACTGGGGGTATATGAACTAGGTATCGTCTATGGATTAACAAAGAGCTGGTCTTGCCTAAATAATGATTTTAATGACCTTGCCAAAAGCTCACACTGAGAACCTCCAAAAATTGGCTTAAATAGTTGAAGGTTTGAGGACTGATGAGTGTTGACATCAGCACAAGGCTTATTAACTGTGTGGATTGTGGAAATGGTATTATTTCCAAGGTAGTACTGTCACAAATTATTGTTTTCTCCCGAATAAATCTAGTTACTATTTAATATGCCAAGTTATTCCAAAAACCTATAAAAGTAGTTTACTTTTCAACGGATGTCTCTCACAGTGAGCAGCCATGGCTGGTAGTAGATGGGCTTCTCTCTCCCAGCAAAAACATCACACTCCCACATGACATAAGAAAACCCAGCATGCTACTTTTCAACAAATGCTCATTCCTTCATAGCCGATTTCAGGAGGAGTTGCGTAGGTGGAGGCTTGGGTCACGTTCAGTTGTGTTACACTTCTTACCCGGCTGGCGTGGGGGGTAAAGGTCTGTTAAGTGGCGCATGATCTGAGGCCATAGTCCTGTAGTGTGTATGTAACAGAATGGCCCTGATTTACGCTGGAGTCTCCTGGACAGTGATCTAGGCCTCCCCCTGGGCGCCAGGCAGCTGAGCCAGTATCTGATACAAGCTGGGAAGGGTTATAGAGATCAGATTGGTGGAGAGAAAAAAAAAAGTCTCCAGTGTCTCCTCCAGCTTTGATTTAGCAGGAGCAAAAAAACGTGCCATATAAAAACAGAGGACGACTGTCTTGAAATGCACACCTTGGTGAAAGCTGCTGGTGTATAATGTATCGGAGGTAGGCCTCTCTCTGGACTGCTGCCAAGCCTGCGGCCACTATTGGCCATCTCATTAATCCAGAGCAGGAATAATAGCAGAAGAAAAGGGGCAGGGGCTGAAACATTACCTGCCAATTACAGGGGGATGGTGGAGATTGGGGGGGGTGAAGAGGGGAAATGCACAACATATGGGAGGCAACCTAAGTTTGGACACCTGACCTATACAC
The DNA here is from genome assembly GCA_036984385.1 of Crenuchus spilurus. NCBI lineage: Eukaryota > Metazoa > Chordata > Actinopteri > Characiformes > Crenuchidae > Crenuchus > Crenuchus spilurus. Next base: position 10,574 of record BRDA01053796.1, on the reverse strand, counting down.
TCATACGATTCGCTCACAGCAATGCTTAAAGGTTACAGAGAGACTGTGTCTGGCTGTGGTCTTACATAATGTTCCTCATTAAACCCTCCCCCTGCCTCCACTATGTAGCACGATGCCTCTGTCCACAGTCCAGAACCGCAGCCAGCTATACACACAGCCAACATACACACCGCAAATGCTCCAACTGATTGGAAAAGCTGAGAGGCGAGAAGTATTCTTTAACACATTGCTGACAGGCCACTTGACAATGTCCTGACTTGGAGGGTGGAGAAGTACAAGCGATCGGGTGGAAGTCACGCAGGATCCAAGCTTTCTTTAATCATCTATGCATATTAGCGAAAGTACATTTGTGGAAACTCTACAGCTGGTTTCAGGGCTGCGTGGAAAATCAGTTAAAATGATGGTTTGGCCAAAAGTCAAGCGTACACAATTTTGCCTTTCCTTCAGCGTAGCTGATCAGAAAAGACATTTTATTTCTTGACTTCATTGTTTTTGCGCTTGAGCTACAAGGCTAATGTAGGTAACGAGTCATGCTAGCCAGATTACAGCCAACGGCTTCATGCAAACTGAACGCTTAAATCAATAAACACATCAAATCAAAACGGAGTTGTCAAAGAAGCAGAGAACGCATGTTTAAGTTCTTTAGACGATATGTGACCTTAGACAGGGTGAAAAATGCAGAAATGTGGGTTTAGGTTTAGCCAATTTAAACCACATGATTTTGCCTTTTTGGTGAGCTCATGAATAATCTGATGAGCTCTGCTCTGACTGGCTGGTTTACAGGGAGGCACCAGCTGGTGCCAAAAACAGCGTAGGTACCAGAAAACGGGTGAGAAATTAAACTACTCAGATGGATCAAACAAAGAGCTGAGGAATAAAGAGAGTGGAGTGATTAGAGGGAGGTAATTGATGATTGAAGTTTTGCACAGTATGCAATAGAAGTGTGTGAGAGAGGAGGGCGACTGAATGGTTGGGATGGAGATACCATTACCTGACCTCGAATGGGAAATAAAGATGGTAGTGACATTTGCCTTTAAATAAGGATCTTAAAAATAAACTTAGTATTAGACAAAGTGATTATTATGTAAGACATGTACAGAGTATGCATGTAAATAGTATATAGAGTATAAAGTGTGGCATCCATATGAATGAATATTATAAATGAACCTAATTTAACCAGAGACAGATTAGCTGCTATTGAGTCAAAGCTTGGATTCCGCCTTTGACTGATGACTGGTTAGTTTCCCTGCTTCAATCCCTGCTTAAATACTTCATATGATTAGCTAATTAATCCCACCTTGAGCTGAAACCAGTCTGCACACCAGAGAAAAACAAAACTATATAGTGCAGTAAAAGTAAAAATAAAAAAACAAAAAAACTGTTGAAAGAAAGACGTAAGAAGTCACGTTTACAGTTTGCCAGAATCCATGTAGGCTTGTAAACAGCACTTCTTGTGTCTTTCTTTCAATGGTTTTCTTCTTGCCACTCTTCCATAAAGGCCAGATGTGTGGAGTGCAGACTTATAGTTGTCCTGTGTACAGATTCTCCCACCTGAGCTGTGGATTTCTGCAGCTCCTCCAGAGTGACCATGAGCCTCTTGGCTGCTTCTCTGACCAGTGCTCTCCTTGCTGGATCTGTCAGTTTAGGTGGACGGCCATGTCTTGGTAGGTCTGCAGTTGTAGAATACTTTTTCCATTTCTGGATGATGGACTGAACAGTGCTGCTCCTTGGGATGCTCAAAGCTCGAGATGTGTTTTTATAACCTAACCCTGCTTTAAACTTCTCCACAACGTTATCTCTGACCTGTCTGCTGAGCTCCTTGGTCTTCATGATGCTGTTTGTTCACTAGTGTTCTCTAACAAACCACTGAGGCCTTCACAGAACAGGCGTATTTATACTGAGACTAAACTACACACAGCTGGACTCTATTAACTCATTAAGTGACTTCTGAAGGTAATTGATTGCACTGGATGTTGTTTAGAGGTATCAGAGTACAGGGGGTTGAATACTTTTGCACGTCACACTTTTAAGATTTTTATTTGATTAAAATGTTTTAAAACCGTGTATCATTTTCATTCCACTTCACAATTATGTGCTACTTTGTGTTGGTCTATCACTTAAAATCTCAATAAAATACATTTAAGTTTGTGGTTGTAAGGTGACAAAATGTGAAAAAGTTCAAGGGGTGTGAATACTTTTCAGAGCCACTGTACTTACTTACTTGTTTACTTTCTGTCTGTATTTCTAAACCATGATTGGAGTTGAAATGTGGCCAGTGTGTTACTGCATATTGCCAGTAAATCATTCACCTACAAGAGAATCACAGATTAATCACACATTCACAAATAATTTGCCTTGCAGCAGAATTATTGACAAATGTCACTGGGGGTTATATTTACTCCTTGGACTTTTTTGTTTGTCTGTTTTCTCCGTTTTGTGTTTTTGAAGATGATATAGTGTGAACACTGGACAACAGCTGGGAAATGAAACAGCTTTTCCTAAAATAAGAGGAGAGCTGAGGAAAAATAGACAGGGCAGAAAATAAGTGCATAGTATGCAAGAGAAGTTTGCGAGAGAATAGGCGAGTAAAGAAAACAGCTGTTATGAATTTAATGTTTGGTGTTGAGAGGACGTTTGCCTCAATCTTGTGTGGGACTTAAAACTGTAATGGCAGATATGCGTCTGGTGTGTAAAGTCTGGGGGCATCAAGAATATGATCTATCCTAATCTAGGGTTTTGGAATCAACCTGCTTCACCACCGTATTTTGTTTATCTTGGATTTGTGTTTAAAGATGGAGACAACATCTTCGGTTCATGCCAGGATAAAGGCAGTAATCTTATGTAGACGTCTTGTGTGGCGTCTGCCAGTGTATGGACAAAAGAATATTGGACAACTAAGACAGTAGAAATCATCTTGAGAGCTCCTATTGTTTGTTTTAATTCATAGTAGCATGTCATACACATAAGTAACCACAGACCACATAAGTAAGACTAACAGCTCAGCATAATTTGAGGGTGTGATTTAGGCATGCAGTTTACACATGGACGACTGACATGTATACGCCCCCATTACTTATTAGTTACATTAGTCAAAGTGTAAAAATAAGACTTCAGACACCAAACATCTATTGAATGATCAACTACATTTGGAAGGTAGGAAGACAATGTATCTTTACTCTAACTGAGCAGATTCTTATATGTACGTATTTTGCTCTTCGGTGATGACATGCAAACCTGCCATTAGTCGCAACACCACTGTGAGCCTGCAAGCTAGGTCAACCAATAAACCTCTTACTTGTCTAGGCACTGATGCAGAGGTCTAATCTGTTACTGGCTGCATTTTCCACTGGGCTAGTGATTACTCCAGTCATTAAGACACAGAGGTGAGGGGAGGCGGGTGGTTGGAAAGAGAACAGTAAAGTTAAAGTTCCTCATTTATTGAGTGTTCCCACGCTCAGTATAAAACTTAAGAGAGTGGGGATAAATCTGCTGAACTCTCGTTTAATGCACTTAACATCTTGCTCTATGTCCATTTATGCAATAAGGGAAACCATGAAAATACACATAAATGCAGAAGAGCTGCTTAACTGTTGTCTTATGCAGTTCAGCTCTTGACCTGCTCCACAGAGCAGCGAGGAGGGAAAAACAGGCACCAAATGGGAAAGCCAGAGAGAGAGATGGAGGGAGGGCTGCTGATGAAAGCAGAACGGAGGGAATATAAACTGGAGTTGTGGCAGCTGTGTCCAGGGCTGCAGGGACGACTCTGCCGGCCAAGTTCCATGTCCGCTCTGATTATGGGTCTGGAACAATGCATCCCATTGTAGGCCTGCACTCGCGCTGCCCAAAAGAGGAGTCCCTCATCCCCAACCACCCAGAACACCACCCCCCACCACATATACACACATGCACACACGTCGTTGTTGTCATTTCAGAACCTTCAAAACCTTATAAACTCCATTTGTTGTTTTTAAAAATAATTTTTACGCAATTTTCTCCTTTTCCAATATGATAGTCGCCAATTAACCCAATCCATTAGTGGCTCTCCCCATCACTTTGCACTGTCCCTGACTCTGGCAGGGTGAAGACAAGCACACGCCTCCTCCGTTGCGTGTGACCACCGCCTCTTTTCAAACTACCACTGACACATCGTCACTGGGGAGCCAACACACTCGGAGGAAAGCGCAGGGTTCCCAGTTCTGAATGGACCAATCAGTAGATGCCAGAACCAGCAGACATTGCAGTGTGAGTGATAGAGGGAAAGAGCGCCATCTACCCGCCCAGAGAGCACTGCCAATTTTGCTCTCTTGGGCCCCGACTGTTGATGGCAAACAGCATGACCGGGATTCAAACTCGCGATCCTCTGGTCATAGTGTCAGCGTCTTAGCCTGCGGAGACACTCGGGGCCCCCATTTGTTATGTTTAACACAATTTGACAATGTCTGTTCTTACATTCCATGATAAATGGGACAATGGAAATAGTCCAAAATTGCTTGGAATGGAACTTTGGTGCATTAACATATCAAACTAAAGGATGTTTTCTCTTCCCAATAATGTTACATGTTCAGGTCTTGTTATAATAGCAACCACATCGTTCATCTGACACAAAGGTACAAAGGCCACATTTATAAAGCAAAGCACTGTAATGAGTAGAGAAGGTACTACTTCATTAGTTTTTTGGGCAGCACAGAAAGCAGGGGAGTAACAAAACGTAATGTAATGAGAGGACTGATTAGAGAGAAAGAAACTGAAGAAACACCCTATTCTTCTTCATCTGGGGTGAGTCAGCCTCTGTAAGGTGAGTCAGTCCAAAACTGTTTTAACTATCAGCTCACAGCCAGAGACAGAAAGAGAGAGCGACTAACTAACCCGAGTGCACCACACGACCCTCCTGCTATTTGCTTACATGTCCTTATGTAGGCAAACATGTAGACAATAATCAAATTTTCAGTTTTCTACTCGTGTAGTAAACCATCCAAGCCGTGTTTCCTCTCCGAGGTTTGGTAGACTTGAACTTGCTTTGTCACACAGTTTAGCCTGACAGGGTTACCATGTTAGAGTGCGCATACTCTTGAGGTCAACAAGGTTAGTCTCTCTATTCAATTCTTTAACCCTTCTTGACGTGCACTTTCTTGTGAGAAAGGCTAAAATGTCAGGTGTTGCTTAATCGAGTTAACAGGTGTGCTCCCAGGATGCATCTTCTTGTTGAAGAACAGGATAAGAAAAGCTCACAAACGGGCCCATAACGTGGACATGTCCTGCACCAGACGCTTATAATTGCATAACGTGCACCAAGTCTTGCATAACTTGTGTTATGAGGGGTGGTGTAGGCCATACACCTCAGTGCTTTAAGATGGATTAGATCAGGGAGGCTGCCTCGACCTATTTCAGAGCGCAAGTTTGTTACAGCGCACACATAATTGGGCCGGGCCTTTGTGATCTTTGTTAACTTAGCTTAAACAGTAATAGAAGACCAAACCACCTTTGACATTGTAGGTGCAGGATTAGTCCTGCTGGCTCTGAGGTAAGAGACCACCCCCTGTGGCCATGCCCCCGCCCATTTACAATGGCCCATGAGGACAATCACGCAGGAGACTAATGAGGTTGAACTCCAAAGAAACCAGGTCATGACACTCTAATGATCATTAATCGGGCCGTGTCCTTCTTCAACCACTGAGGTACAGCGCAGTGTGTGTTAACTACGGACATACAGGAACGTCTATTAGAAAGAGACAAAGTTTAAACAGAGAGACAGAACAGTTTTTTAATCCCAAACACAGGAGATAATGCAACAGTCTATAAACAGAATAAAGTGTAATGCAGTGAATGAGTAATGTTGTAGGTCCAACACTTTATATTGTGCAGAAATGTAAATAATATATATTATAATAGCCTCATAAAACCATATCCAGCATAAGGTAGAAGCCTGGTACATGTGAAAATGCTTATAATATGGTGTGACTGCAGCGATTTTCATGAATGGAACATCCATAAGAGAGATTCCAGTGTGTTGAGTTTTTAAGCATCACTGGTGGAGCTGCTTCACATGTGGGGCGCCGCATTGTGATTGGTTGCAGCTGGAGATGAAGCCCAGAGCACCATGGGAAACCTGAGCACATCTGGATTCTGAGCATAGTGTGTGTGTGTGTGTGTGTCATCACCTTTTTGCAAGTAGGCCAAAGTGTCCCAGAAAACGCCCAAAGTGAAAGCCGTACAAAATGAAGTGTTTGTGTCGTTCAAAAAGAAGTGTTTATGTCATACATAAGTACTGAGATTACACATTTAGAGTTTCACTATGATCTTTGCCCTGTTTGTGAGAATTTGACTGTATGTGGCCATAAATAGACTGCTGGCTGTCTGCGTCATGTGTCTGTCTCAGTACTAACCCATCAATGAATGACCAAAATTTCCACTTAATCACTTGTGCGATTACAAAAACAAGGTTTGCAGATTGATACTTTGTCGTGCACTTATCTGAACTGCAGTGACTGTAGAACATGAATGCTTTTGGATTTGACTGTAATCAGGAATAATGTGATACACAGTAAACACGATACAGTAATGTGATTACCATTTCCTGTCATTCACACATTTATTATTATTAAGTACCTTCAGGTTGGTTGTGACTCCTGGCGACCGTATGGACAGTGTTTCTTCAGAACATCCTGTCTTCAGTTTGGGTCTTCAGGCTGCTTGTAATCTACGTCACAGTACCAATTCTTGTAATCACTGTACAGTTACTGACTTAATCGTTTAGTTGTTGTCTTTCATAGCTGTCTCTAAAGGAGAACTATTAATTATGCACAATGCATTTAAAACATGTCATTTATGGATGCCTTGGACTGAGCAACATCCTCAGGGGAGAGGGAAATACACACACACACACACACACACACACACACACACACACACACACAGCAACAGATTTCGATTTAGACTCAACTTTTGTCAATGTGATTGCACATAACAGAAGGGACTAAAGACTTATCTTTTTAGGAGGGCGTAATGGACAATAAATTTTTTTATTATAGTATTATTTGACTATCATCTTTTAACTGATTTTTATTTATTATTATTATTATTATTTAATTTATTATTAAATTTATTATTATTATTTAATTTATTATTATTATTATTATTATGTTATTTATTTCTAGGTTTTTGCCTATTTTTATCCCCTTCCCAATGTAGTGGTAGCCAATTAGTCCATCCCCTCTGTTAGGCCTCTCCCCATCACTTTGCAATGTCCCTGACTCTAGGAAGGTGCAGGCAAGCACAAGTGATGCAGCCACCGCCACTTTTTCGAACCACCGCTGATACACCGTCACTGGAGAGCCTAACGCGCTCGGAGGAAGCCACACAGGGTCCCCAGCTCCGATTGGACCAATCAGTAGCCAGCGGACATTGCAATGTGAGAGTGATAGAGAGAGAGAGAGAGAGAGAGCGCCCTCTACCCACCCAGAGAGAGCACTGCCAATTTTTGCTCTCTTGGGCCCCGGCTGTTGATGGCAAACAGCATGACCGGGATTCGAAGTCGCGATCCTCGGGTCATAGTGGTAGCGTCTTTGCCCGCTGAGCCACTCGGGTGCTTATTTTTATTTATTTTATTTTTTGATTTATTATTTTTTTATTTTTATATCATTTTTTAATAATGTGAGCACTCTAAGATTTGCTACAAATGAAGAGTGCATTATAAATCAAATGTATTATTATTATTATTATTATTATTAATAATAATTTGACTGCTACATTTAACCCATCCATGCAGTGAAACACACATACACGTGAACACACTGGGCTGTGAGAACATGTGCCTGAAGTGGTGGGAAGGCTGCCACTGGGCTGTGAGAACATGTCACCCAGGGAGCAGTTGGGTGCTATGCCCAAGGGCGCTTCAGTCATGACCTGCTTGGTGATCAAACCAGCGACCTTCAGGTCAAAGACCAGATCACAGCTGCTCCCACCTGTTTACTTTATTCAAGTGTAGACCGTCTTGTTGTACAGAATATCTTATCTTATATATGTTATAGTAGTGCAGCAGAGGAGTAATGCTTTACTATTTAATGTATTTTAGCTACATCAACATGAATTATAGCTGATCATTTAGCAGTCAAGTAATTTGATTGGACAAGAGATGGTGATTACTTATATAATCCATATACAGTGGTAACCCTACTTACGAGCATCCCTACTAATGAGTATTCCAGGTAACGAGTCGAGATCTCGGAATATTTTTGTTCCAGGTAACGCTAGAGCTGAGCAATGGACCTTATGA
>BRDA01053790.1:0-10587 GCA_036984385.1 Crenuchus spilurus | reverse complement strand
GGTCAAAAAGAGGGAAGCCACCAAGAGATGTTCACTGAATATAAACCATATTCAATAGAGAGAAAGATACAGAGAGAGACAGAGAGAGAGAGAGAGAGAGAGACAGAGAGAGAGACAGAGAGAGAGAGACAGAGAGAAAGAGAGAGACAGAGAGAGAGAGAGACAGAGAGACAGAGAGGGACAGAGAGAGAGAGAGAGAGAGAGAGAGAGAGAGACAGAGAGAGAGAGAAAACAGAGAGAGAGAGAGAGAGAGAGAGAGAGAGAGAGAGAGAGAGAGAGAGACAGAGAGAGAGAGAAACAGAGAGAGAGAGAAACAGAGAGACAGAGAGACACAGAGAGAGAGACAGACCACAAAAACCACTTAAACACACCTACTTGTTCACTGGACTATGCCTGTGTTCAGTGTCCATGTTTACACATGTGTTTGACCAGACATTATACAGATGATGTAATAGGGATGTGACAGGGTAAAGTTAATGTAATGTCCAATCCATCTGATACACACATTTGTGTTTTCATATTCAGGCCCTGCTGGTAAAGTCCAGGGTTGCAGTGCATGTCAGAGAAAGTCAGTAGAGATTCAAATGTTCACTGTCAAAAGAAGACAAACCTCTGTGATACTAACGTGATATGAAACTCTCCCTGAAGTGCTGCCACATTGAGATAAAACCCACTGACAAAGCTAGCAGGTTGGGCTCAAATGCAGATAGGATAGTGGTAGGTAGCACCACTGAGACTGTGGAATACAGTTACAGCTGCAAGCAATAACAGCTAATGACTGGCAGTAGCATGAGAGGGGAGCTCATCCCCAGCAGCAGGGGTGACCCTTTACAGTGAGAATTTGTTTAATAAGTAAAAGAATGCATCAAAGGTCAGAGTGAAGATGCTAACATTGTAGTTCGCAACTCGATCACAAATTGGACAAAATGAGAAAACCACTGTGAAACTTTGTGTCATGGTACACCTCTTTTGTACCATCCAATCACAAGCTTTGACCCAGAGTGTTGTAGTCTATGGAGTTTGCTGCCATGTGCATGACGTGGTGACTAAAGCACAACATGTTCATTTTCTCCAAAACTGTCAAATTGCCCTCCAAAGCCAAACACAAAGGCAAACATCATCTACACAAGACATACGCTTATGCCTGTCTAGTGCTGATTCATGCACTTTAAGGAAAATTTTCTACAAATACTGATTTTATCCCGTTACACTTGCCTTCTGCAACTGTGCAAATATACTGTATCACAAATATACATTTATTAATCTCAATTAAGCCAGCACAGAACATTATTATATGGATTAGTAATGTCTAAAGCTGTAAAGAAAGATAGTAATAACATTAACCCTTTAACATCCCGAAAAAAAAAAAACGACCCCACAATTTTTAAAATCTATACTTAGTGAGATGCACTTTACTGTGTGTGGTGCAACAGCACTAATGGTTTTTCAGCATTTTATCAATTTTACTCCTTGGATGGCTACACAGTAAATCTTTCAGTGTTAAATCAACACTATTAGAGTCTATATAGTGACTTTCAGTATTAATTTAACTCTAATAGTGTTGATTTAACACTGGCAGATTTACTGTGTACAATTGCTGGTTTGCATACAGGCAAAAAAATTGACCTCCAGTGGATGTTATTAACTTACCACACCTCTACCGATTGGTAGAGATGGCACAGTCACATTGTGTTCAACACCTTCCTCTATAAGATATAGTTACTCAAACATGCTCTACCAAACGGTTGAGCAGAACGATAAAGGGTTAAGATGCTTATATGTATTAATTCATCTCTTTTAAGTAGACATTCCCTCATGTATAACACACTATTTTTCATGCCTGCACTTCTTGAATAAGCGATAATGAATTATTGGTAACAATTTATAATATTTATAAAATGTATTAATAACTAATTAATTAATTATTAATAACTGTGAACAAATCATTAGTTCATGAGAATTTGAACATGCACTCAAAGAAATTATTCAAGGCAGAGTTAATTTTTATGCATTTAAATCTATTAGATTTTATTTAAAAACTCGTATTTTTAATATGTATGCATTAAAATTAATTGTCTACATAATTTAATCAATTATAACATTTACCGAATGCAATTACTTAATACATACTAAAATGGTTTAAATAATCAAAGTAGTAAAACAAACAAGTTTCTGTTACTTAAAATTTATGTAATTATTTTGTATAGGTAACCTATTATTATGCAATTCAAACAAATTACTTTTATGTATTTGAAATAAATACACTCGTTAATATTTAAAGTAATTATCCTTTATTAATATTAAATGCATAAATCTGAGGATTATGCATTTGAAATAAATAAGCTTTATTATACGAATGAATATACATCATGTAAGGTCTATTTGATAGGTTTGTGTTAAAATTATTTTTAAAAAGTAAATGGGAATTTGTCATGTAATAAAATTACATAAATCTTGCAAAAAGCGTTAAATATTTCTGTGAGTGTGAACAAATGGCTACAAATGCTAGATTGTGTAGTTACTAATGACTGTATTAATTTTTGTTGATTAATTTAACTGTTGACAAATCCTTTGTATATCATTTGTTAATCATTATTATAAAGTGTTACCGAATTATCTTTCAAATGCAAAAACCTGTTTTGGTTAATCGGTCCTTCATCACATAAATCAAGTTTCTTATGCACTTTGTTTTACAAACTAGTTCACAACATATGAACTACTTTTAACATTTTCTTGTTACTTTTACTTCTAAAGATATATGATGTTTATACAAACAGAAGCACATTTATTGCAAAGATTAATGGTTTTAAATAAACTACATACTAGTGTACTATGTATAATGTACTGTATGTGTTGCACAGTGCTGTATATAGGTATTAATTCAATATTTGGTGTTACAGGACATGTTGTCAGGACTCGTCCACATCCTCTTCTTATGAATCCCTTTCTCCATGTCAGAACTGCTTGGACGTACTTCAGCTCAAATTTGCATTGGTTTACCCAAATTGGTTCCAGCACCCATAATCCAGTTAGAGATGTTTACTCAGTGGTGCACTGTGGAGCTGTGAGGATCAGGATGACGCCCATTAATATATTTTTGAAGGGCTTTTAACATATACAACACTATGCAACATTTAAAGGAATGAACATTTAAAAAAATGTTGTAGCCAAAAAGCCATTCATCCATCCATCCATCTACCCATCCATCTTCTTTCACTTATCTGAATACAGGTCATGGGGGTCCACAGATATAATTTGGGGGAAGGGGACAAGCGGGACATGTCCCCTGTACTTTTTCAAAAAGCATTTTTGGTCCCCTGCAGTTTTTACCATCCAAAAACAATGTGTAAATGGAGATGGGTCAAGCACTACGACCAAGTGGAAAACACACCTCTATCGGAAGTCTGTTTCAAGCTCATCGATTGGCTCTGCCTTTTCTTACTAACATGTGATTGGCCGTACCCACTGTCACTCCATCTGGTTTGTTGGCCAGGAGTCCGTGTTCACCTGCCACTGTAAGTTGTTAACATGTTGGCCGTTTGAATCTGTGTCTGTGTTTGGAAGCTTTGGATGACTTGATTATGTTGAAATGTTAATAATTAACCCTTCTGTAGTCTTTCGTTCAAATAGACCCATGTTAAGTGCTTATTTTTACTAATGAGGTATACATTTATGTAAGAGGTCTATTGACCATACATTCTAAAAATAAGTGTAAAATTGGTGGTAATGAGTTGGAGTGAAGTTGACTAACAAGGTGAATCACAGAACTGGGTGATAATTTTATGCTACATGCTTTACAACCAGTCAATCCACAAAGGGAACAGTGAACTTAACAGTGACAATAGAAAATTACAAAAACTACTACAAAACACAGTGAACTGAAAGAGTTTGGTTAAATGTTCAATTGAATAATTTCTTAATTAATATTAATATGAATTTTAGTATTTTATGATTGACAATAACTATTAATGGTTATTATTAGTATATTATTAATAGCAATAACTATTAATAAACTACTGTTAATAATATTTTATTAATACTGTATTCATAATTATTAATAATTATTAATAATTAATCATTTATGTTCAAGCCTCCCCCTTACATCCATATTCAAGCCAGTTGAGTCCCCCACACCTATGAAATCAAAATTTTGTCACTGCAGGATCTGTAACCCAAGCAAAGTAGACCAGAGCTCCGTCACCCCAGCCACCTCTTCTCGTTCATATTGGAGGATTCCAAGCCGACGTGGAGAAGCATCGGCTCTACTCTGAGTCTTTCCCGGATGTCCAAACTCCTCACCCTATCTCTAAGGGAGAGCACGGACCCCCTACGGAGAAAGCTCATTTCAGCTGCATGTATTCTTTCAGTCACTACCCAAAGCTCATGTCAATAGGTGAGGGTTGTAAACAGAGAGCTTTGCTTTCTGCCTCAGTTCTCTTCACCAAAACAGACCAGTACAGAGTCTGTATCACTGCGAACGCTGTCTGTCAATCTCCCGCTCCTTCTTACCCACAACATATCAGGCGTATTTACTGGAGCACAGCAGAAGTGAAAGATGACGGATTCATGTTCAGTCATGCTTCATCAGGTGCCAGTGGTCATAATTATACTAGCTGACAGACAATTAAAGCAATAAGCTGTGGAGCTCTACACGCTCTCAGGACTGAGATTCAATTAGAGGACTCGACTTTGATGTCACGTTGTTATCGTGTCAAAAATGCAAATGAGAGAAGGCCTTCAGTGCATTACAGTGAAACAGATCTTTATCTAACAGTTACATTTGTGCTCAATCTGTCTGCAAAAGTCTAAAAACTGTCCAAATGTTTGTGGACGCACCTTCTAATGAGTGTATTCAGCTACATTAAGCTGCACCCATTGCTGGCACAGATGTACACACAGCTTGCCAGTAGAATTGGACTAATCATGAACCTATTGGCACCATGCCAGGTGGGCCAGAGGGGGATAAAGCCCTCCAGCATTGAGCTGTGGAACTGTGCTCCATTCAGTACCTTTAGGATGGTCATCCAACATCCGGACCTCACTAGAACTCAGTCAGATGAGCAGGTGTCCAAACACTTTTGTCCAAATAGTGTAGTTTCCTGACCAGTTCGGATGTTGCTGGACAATGTCATCATACCATTAAGACCAGTGGAGTATTCCACAAAGCGGGATTTCTGAGTTCACCGTATAGTTTTAACCCAACATTGTGGATTGTGCAATAGGAATATCCTGCTGCTTTATTCCCATTGGACAGGTTTGACTTTGAGCCTGGTTAAGCTAAAAAAATCCTGCTTTGTGAAATACCCCTCAGAGGCGCTGACGGCTACTCATATGAATGCTCCAACATTGTTTTGTATAGATCATCATAGTGCAGACCATGTTTCTCACATATAAGAAGAATTGAGATGCTAATTTACTCTTATTTCCAATGTTGACAGCGTATAATGACCATGATGGTGGTGGTACAGTGGTTCAGCGTCTTGGAACAACGTGTTCAACTCACATCAGGTTTGGCTGTGATTCACAAATGCTATCTACAGCAGAGCAGGCCTCCAGAAAATGAATCAAAAGCATGATTTAGTGAATAATCTGCATCATTTTTGACGTAGAGGTGTTTGGGCACATTTGCTGGTTCCATTTTTAAATGATGAAACACTTTTTTGTTTTAAATGTGGCCTTACCACAGCGACCGAGAGTAGTCCAGTTTGGATTTTGATGTATTTAGGTTTATTATTCCTTAATCCAGAATTTGCTCTGAATGTCCTCTACCAATGAAATGTTCCTCCTGCCAGTGGATGGAACACCAGTCCAAATCATGATTGATCCAGACCCTCATACAGTTGTATGGCAGGGTTGGTGGACCCAAACACAAGTATATGCTCCAGGGGAAGGCACTGGATAGATTATATAATGCATTATATGGGTGGCAGCTGTGGCCTGGTGGTTAAGGATTGCCGAGTTGCTCCCCAGGCACCGTGGATAGGGCTGCCCACCGTTACAGGCACATGTTCTCACAGCCTAGTGTGTGTTTCACTGCACAGACGGGTTAAATGTGGAGGTTAAATTCCATTGTGTGCAGTCACATTGACAAAAGTTTAATTTAATCTCATCTCTGCTGTCCCGGCAACGCCTTGGAATCCTGGAAAGAGTCTGGGGAGAGGGGCGTCTGGTCTACTTTACTTGGGTTGTTACCCCCATGACCCAGATACGGATAAGTGTAAAATGATGGATGGATGGGAAGTCTAGAAGGCTGGCATGTTTCAACACAGTCACAGAGCTTTCATACTACTGAGCAAACTAGCAAGCTCAGCCAACTTAACACAAATGGAGGCTTAACTATACCACCAATTCAGCTCTCTCACCAAATTCCTCTCTCTCTTTCTTTCTTGTTATCATTCACCCCTTTACAAAAAGAATGACACTGAACAGTGCATTGCCTGGCCTTTTATAGCCAACCATACAGGTAATGACAGTCAGTGCTGATTACTGCTGAAGATGCTGTTTTTTGACCTAGATCATCATGCCACCCATGCCCTCTCCTCTGTGCTTAACAACCACTTTGTAACACCAATGCAACCACCTGGAATACCACCTAGCAACATCACAGCAACCACTGAGCAACACCATAGCAACCAGCTAGCAACACCATAGCAACCACGTAGCAAACCCACAGCAACCACCTAGCAACAACATAGCAACCACTGAGCAACACCATAGCAAACCATGTAGTAATACCATTGAAACCACCTGGAATACCATAGCAACCATGTAGCAACCTCACAGCAACCACTTAACAAAAACACTTGCCCCTTATTGACCACATAGCAACAGATTAGGAGCTATCTAAAAGTGGCTTGTGCAACCATTGTGCATTTTTTCATCAACTGTGCAACAATTACACAACTTTGATAGTTACACTATGAACTTGTACTTGTGAGGAAATATATAAATTGCATTAGGAGAACATGTTTATAAATATGTCTTATAGCCTTTTCCTGTTTTGTGGGCATCAATTATTTTAATTTTCAGAGTGCTAGGCAGCTGCTTAGAGGAGCACATTGTTGTTGATTGGAGGAGCTTAGAATTTATAAAGCCTTAACCCTCTGGAGTCTGAGGGTATTTCAGAGACTCTGATGTAGTCTGACATGCCTTCACATTTTTACAAATTTCACACATCTAAAATTATTTTTGCCCAAAATGTTACACAGGCTTTTGTTCAGCACAAACTCAGCAACAACACTGTCAAAAGAGTAAGAGTGACATAAATCTATATTTTGATTAAATCTGCTCTAAACTATTTTTAGATGTGCAGATATGTTGTCAAAAATATTCTCTAAACATTTCTAGCCAAGACTTTTGAGAACTGAATAAACAGAGGTGTTGGTTTTACACTGGTCATTAAGTTTTTAGAAATTGTATGTGGTTTTATTTCTAAAGCTTATCAAATGTGAGGTCACATGATTTACTCATTCAGTGGTTCCGAGATTGAATATTTAAGAGATACGTGTGAGCTGAGAGGTCTTTTGTTCATGTTCACTTTAGATGAGAGCTTTTCATTCATGTTCACATTCCACACATTCCACGGCCGCTGGAACGCACCAGTGCTATGTCTGGAATTACCATGTCATTATCATATGAATGACAGATTGCATCATATTGTGAGAAAAAACCTAGAGCTACCTGGCTTGCCCTCACAAACAAGTATCTGCTTATTTAAGCTCATCTCACAAAATAACTAAACATTTATTTTGATTCAAGCTATGTATGTTTGAAAAGTAGACCCTTCAAGGTTTCCGGGGTATGTTTCAATTTGCCACTGGTAAGAGAGCCAACTCCAGAGGGTTAAATGGGCATCTCTTGACCCTTCCTAATGATAACTGTGAACAAGCCACACCCATGACAAGGGATTAAGGACTGAGACCTTGATAAAAGTTATCAGAGACCTCAAAAATCTCTCAGGTTGCCCAAACTTTCCTTTAAACTCTGAAATAAAGGTAATTATATTAAGTTTGCCTAAAATACAATGTTTCATCTTTAACTATATGTCTTTTGGAGGTCAGTTCATCTATTCCCTGAACTTGAATTCTGACTTTGGTACCCAAACTGTTGCAACAACACTGTATGCAAACACAAACCCATAGCAAAGTGTGTTTAAAAGGAAGCTCATACCCATTTACCCATACCCACCTGTTGTAAACAAATATGGTAATCTGTCATCACGTGTATGCATATCACCTTGAATCTGCCACTGTCGCTCTGACGATGGCCCATGCCGACACAAAGAGTGCAGGAACACCTGAAATTAGAGAAAGAACAGAACATTAAAGAAGTAGCTTGTGTTCTTTTAAAACTGGATATTGTCTCTTATTATAATTTTTGTCTCCAAAAATGGTCCTTAATAGTTACTAAATGGCTAATAAACTAGAGTCATTGAGTGTAATGAACTAGTGCCTGAGGTACTAGGGCATAATTGCTGAGTGCATTTGCTTTATCATTTGAGGTAATGAGGGAGAAAATTCACATTAGGTGTCAAAAGTGCATAAAATCAGTCATATTAGAATATTTCGACCACTCCTGCTCTGGAATGAGCTCATCGTGGAACGTCACAGATGCCACATGACAGGGTTTATTGCATCTATAAATAAATGAGAACAGTCAATTGTGTAAGATGATCATCATGGGCAAAAGATGTGATCTGACTGATGTGCAAAAGGGCATGATAATAGGGTACCAGGTGAAGGGTGGTAGCATCTCAGAAATGGCTAACTTTGTGGGAGCTGCTGTAGTGAAGGTGTACTGAGAATGGACTTGAATGGCTCCCAACAGCATAAGAGTGATGCCCCATGGGCCATTGATGCCAAAAAAGAATGACTCTGGTGAGTGTCAGAGATCAGCATTGTTGATTATTCTGATATGACTGTGTATTCATTCCAGATTTGTTGAAAAGTACTGGAGCAGCCAGGAAAAAAATTAACTTAATGTAACTAATGTAGAGATTATACAACAATCAGCCATAACATTAAAATGATGTAGAGCTGGGCGATATGGACAAAAATGTTATCACGATAAATTTTTCTATATTGATTATCATGATATTAAATTTTCTGACACTCATAGTTTTAACCAACATCTTTCTAAAAACATCAGATTAAATACATGAAATGTTACTATTTAAAATATTAAATTGTTTATTGTCAGAACATAATATTGTAGCGTCCGGCTTGACGCGTTGAAAGTATGGATGAGAAAGACGTTTACATTCGTCGCTTTATTGTTGAAACTTGGCCGCAGCCGCTCCAAAATAACAACAGGATAGAAAGCCAAGCTAATATGCTAATGCTAGCACTCAGGCTGACATACACACAGCGAGCCCCCCTCCTTCTCATTCTCACACAAACAGACGAGCACACAGCGACCTCGCATTCTCTCGCCTGACCCCACTACGCTCTCCTCCAATCACACACTTGTCTTAAACACAACAGTGCATTTTGGCAGCGCTGGTGAGGAGGAGGAGCTAACAAGCAGCAGTGTTAGACTTCTGAACTCACTGTCAAGCTGCTTAGACGAGAAATGGAAACGAACGTTAATGCTTATCGAATTCTATTGTCCCGGCTTCATCGAGGGAAAAATTATCGTGAAAAAAATCGATATCGTTTTATTGCCCAGCACTAAAATGACGTCCTTGTATCTACACTCATTGTCCATTTTAGCCTCACTGAGCATACAGGTGCACTTTGTAGATCTACAATTACAGTCCGTCGGTTTCTCTGTATACATTGTTAGCAGGGTTCTAAATTAACACCCGTCAACCTGCCAAATGAAGGTAAAAAATAATTTTGGCGGGTGTTAATAAAAAGTTACTAGCCAATTTGGCCAGTGATGCAAGAGACATTACATGCATGATACATAAGGCTCTGTTCTCGGTCATTCATCCCCTGGCAGTACTTCCTACATTTTCCATGAACACTATATGCCTTAATGCACGGCATTAAAAAAATAGATGTCAGCCTATCATCCGTCCTCGCCAACCAACCTACGACCTGCTATCCTGCCCTGGCCTCGGCATGTTAACAAAGGGAAGGAAAAGTATCTATCCTAACGTTAGGGCGTCTCTCAATCTTTCTTCAATGGATTTCTGCGGTATTCTAATATTCATGTCACTCATGGCCACGAGGATTATTGACGACCAGCTCTGTTGTGTTCAGGGTTGCCAGATCCCCCAAATCCTCCAGCCAGAAAACTGCCATACACAAGCTGATATTATCTAAATAAATTCTATCTATCTATTGATAAAATCTAAAGCACCCAATCACAAAAGCATAAAAAATAAATCATATTGTTCATTTTCTTTTCTATTTACTGCAAAAATCCATGCATCCCCCCTCGGAAGGTTTACCAGTGAATACATTTTCACAAACCTGGCAACCCTGATTGCGATCGTCTTTTTACAAAAGTATAATACTTTTATTATACAAACCGGATCCCAAAAAAGTTGGGACACTAAACAAACTGTGAATAAAAACTGAATGCAATGATGTGGAGGTGCCAACATCTAATATTTTATTCAGAATAGAACACATCACAGAT
>BRDA01053780.1:0-14919 GCA_036984385.1 Crenuchus spilurus | reverse complement strand
AAAAGAAATAACTATTGATCCCTTTAGGAGGTTTATATATATATAAACCTCCTAAAGGGATCAATAGTTATTTCTTTTTATGTATGTATGTATGTTATATATATATATACATATATATATACAGACATACAGTATAATAAACAGTATTACAGTAAGAGGAAAAAGCTTTAAAGGAGGAGTCGCTTCACTTTCCCCGCCCATCCACTCACACTCAAATCACCCAGCCTTACACCCACAAACACACACGCATACACACAGCACACATATACATACAGACACGCTCGCTCTCAGACTCGCTGTCAGTGGTCAGGCGCGAGCTGTCCGTCCTCCGATGCCCCGCGCGCTCTCCCCTGTATAGCTCACTGACTGGGATTTTAACAACAGGACGCGTTTCATGGCCGCAACGCTGATCACCGCCACGAGCTCTGCGCTCGCGCCGCCGGGACACGACGAGTTTGTCTGCGCGGAGGAGCCGTGCGCCTTTTTTCACTTCGACTGCAAGAGCCCTCAGCCGGAGAGGGTGTTGGCCAGCGACTATGCGCAGGTACACGCTGCTCGATTGTGTGTGTGAGCTGAATGTTTACCTTTGATGAATAACAGCGTGTGTGCAGCTTCAGCTCAGGTGCTCAGCTCTTTGATGTCTCGTGTATCTATTCTTCTATACACGTGTTATGTATCTTTGCATATCTGATTCTTCTAGCTGTGCATGCAGTCTCTTCAAGCCAATAGGCCTTACAGTTCACATCGCATGGGCAGAGCTTGTTTTGCATCAAAGCAGATGCGTGGTGTTAAGAACGTAGCAGCAATATGCTTGCAGTTGCTCTCTTTGGCTGCCCCACCGTCAACAACTGCCCCCTTACCATCCACCCCTCCCTCCCTCCGCCCACGCACGCTACCCGCGGCCTGAACTGAAACTTCCCAGCAAGGCTGACCCCCTTAATCAGAAAACTTGTGAAAGAGATATGCTGCATGTCCGGCGAACAGCTGGACGATCTAAATTCAGAAATAGCTTGTGTGGTAGCAGCCGTGTAAAGAGCAACTTCAGGAGGGCTTACATTCCGAGTGTAGACCCCCTCCACCCCACCCCAGCCCTCTCTAACACACACTCACAGTATATGGGTGAAAGCCTTCAGCAGGGATTTTCAGTCCAGTCCATGTGAACATCCCTTTAGTCACACCTGAGACCTCAAGTCATCAAAGTGCTGATCATGAGCTCAGGCATGTTTCCAGCCCGAGCAGTATTAAAACGGGCACTCCCATTGGGTCACCGAGAATTGGAAACCTGGCAGACCCCTGGCTTATGGTGGATGTCGGACAAAATGAATTGTCCCTTTTCTGCTGATGCGGTTTAATGATAATCGGGTGACATTTATTTGCAAAAGCTGAGTAGTAACGCCCATGGTTTCCGCTTGTCAGCAAAGTCTGTTTTGGGCCCTGTGGTATGAGCACTGTTTTACAGTCCAAGGGGGAATGTAGCAGAGACCTACTGAAGGCTACTTGATAAATGTTTTGCTGCTGACTCCGCCGCATAACGTAACAGCCCTCCAGCTACATTCGTGCCAGTGGCATACTTTTGGAATGATGGTAGCCCACACATCATGAAACGTCATGTTTTGTACAGTGTGTTTTTTTTTCTTTTGTCATTGCTTGACCTTTAGGTTTCAACCAGCATTATTTCTGCATCATTTTGGTGTGGAGGATTAGGGTTCTTTCTATTAAAAGGTACAGGACTGTAGGCCTGTGCTCTTCCACAGATGTGTGCCACTGTGTTCTGCTTCACTTGATATTTCTAGACTCTTTTAAGTGGGTTAAAAATGTAGCAATGTCTTATGAAAATGTATCCGCATTAGATCATACCCAGTTGCAAGTTTGCCAATGGACAATTACATCAAATGCATTGGTGTCCCTTTTAAAGGGTATACTCAATGAATGATATTTGGTTATAGGAAGCTGTTGTGTCTCTGAACATGTTCTAGATTACCTCAATTAACACAGCTCTTAAGCAATAGATGTGTCAGTGGTTGGTATACATGTACAGTACATTCTAGGAAGCCTTCAAAAGGCATATTTCTTCTCTACTTGTTTGTGCTAAGCCAATATAAAGTCCTACCAAATCCTTTCATGAAATCCAGCATGAACAGTACATTCCACCTGTCACAAAATCACCATGCTTTGCTAAGCCCATCATCTATGTGTTTGTTGAAAGTTTGAAAGGAGCTTAAAATCCCTCTGCTATCTTCCTCAGGCAAAGCTTGAGATGGATAAATACCTGACGCCTCAGCCCCAGGCTTCACCCTTGGCCAAGAAAGATCATCGTGAGAGCTTGTCGGTGGTGGACCAGTTATTCGGAGATGACCAGGGCTCTCCTTACAGCATTAACATGAATGTCTACTTGCCTGACATTGCTTATCTGCGCACCGGCCTGTGCCGCCCAGCTCGGCCCTCCGTGCCTAGCCAGGCCAAAAGCAAGCCTGTGAGCTCTCCCTTCTCTTCCCAACTGGACTGTGCCATTAGCGCAAATGGCCCAGCTCCACCCACTCTTCCAGAGTTCACCAGCATCTTCAGCTCATCCTCCGGGCCAGGTGTTGGCATGGATGCCTGTGACACATCCAGTGGTGTCTTTGTCAAGCAGGAGATGCCCTCTTTCGAGATACCACAGGAAGGCCACCTGTTCCAGCTGTTGAGCTCTGAGCTGGACGATCCTATTCAAGGTGTTTCAGACTCTCACTCCCAAGCCCTGCACTCGCAGATGTCTTCCTTCCATGACCTGCACTTAACAGCCCCACAGACTGTGGCCAAGCCATACTGCAGCATGCAGTCTGCTGGGTATCCTTTGGTACCCTCAGGTCACTACACTCAGAGCCAAGCCCAGGTAAAAGCACCCTATCTTCCACCTTCACCGCCCAATTCAGAACCTGGCAGTCCAGATCGACAGAAAGAGTTACTCCACAATCTATCACCCCCGCCGTCTTATGCAGCCTCCATTGCGTCCAAAATGGCCATCCATACTGCCAGTCATCCCGTGCCTGCGTCCACACGCACGCCCCCCAACACCGGAACTGGAGGCATGCCAGTTCGCTACAACCGCAGGACAAACCCTGATCTGGAAAAGAGACGGATACACCACTGCGACTTCCCAGGTAAAGACCAAGTTGTGGACTTTTTCTAAAGTACTAATTTTGTCATAATCTGTTCCTAAAGCCTTATTCAAACTGGTTTACCTGGGGAGGTTTTGTGATTTCAGAAGAGGTTCCTGGATTTAATCCAGTATGAATCTGTACATAGAATCTAACAGTAATAACAAAACTGGTTGTCATGCAGGACGTATTTCTGCTATTCAGAATGATATGAACTTCCAGGCTGTGGTCTTTCAGTCCAGGCTCTCTGAGAATTTTGAGATGCTGTAATGATTCTTCATCCAGTCGATAAAATTTAGTAGAAATTACATTTCATGAAAACTAATCCAGCATGAATAGTACTTAAAGCTGTGCTTGTGGCTTAAAGTTCTTGAAACCACAAGAGTACGAGCAATAAACAAGAATAGAAAGCCCTGTTTGTGTAGCATTTCCTTCACTCAAGTCTTAAGTGTTTTGTTTAGGAGCTATTCCGTGTTGAAGTCTGCATAATAAATCATAGTCCTTCTCCTTCCACTCTCTCCATTCGTTCTTTGCTTCCTCACCAAGACTGATCCACTGTTGAATAATTCAGAGACGGCTAAAGCCTTTTAACCAGGCCTCCGAATTAATGTGAGGGAGTTGACGTCAGCCCCTGATTGTTATTGAATCCTGTTGCATCGAATTGACTGAGCAAATTGTAAAACAGGCAAGCCTCACAACGCCATTAATAGTGCATTTACGCTAAGCAGTTCCACGTCTGAAATGCCACGCTCCACCATTTAGAACCCATCACTGCTTTACTGAGCGGAGGGGGGTTTACAGCTAACGAGATGAGATTGGTTTTAGCTTCTCAAATGGAATGGAAACATTACTGAAACCGAGGAACATGCTGCCACTTAGTTTGCGAATCCACTTTTGAGTTTTTACTGTGATTGTTGTTTGGATTAGCACTCATCGACCTGTTGTCTTCATTTATTGTGATGTTCAAGTCAGTTCTACAGTTGTGAATAATGGGAATACGACTTTGCCTTTGAGTAACTAAGACTTTCTTTCTGCGTTTCAGGTTGCAAGAAGGTTTACACCAAGTCGTCGCATCTGAAAGCTCATCTGAGGACGCACACTGGTAAGAATGCCCTCAATTAAAGCCTGTTTTATTTGGGCCTGTCGTAGCAGCGGCTTGCTCTTTATTTTGGGTCTTTCGGGTCATGTTGCTGGGCAGGAAGGAGCGCTTGGCATGCCCTCGCATTCATTCTCGCGATGCCTGAAAGCTATCCCGTACCATCGCCTCTATAAGATTCAACAACTTTTTTTATACTCTGTGTTTTACTTACAGGCGTGGATTAGAATAACTTGGAGCCCCCAGCTGTAAAAGTTTCACATCTCTGAACATCTGGTGTTGCAACTGCTGTTGTAAAATCTTGAGGCGTTGGAGTAAATGTGACACAGCATGGCCTTGAGTGTGCAGAGGGAAAACAAATACAGCAATAGCCACTCGCGAGATCATTGAGATTTTCGATTTTTCGGAACATAGTAACCAAATAAGTCATAAAACTTAACTACCAACCTGTTTGGGCCCTTGAGTACTACAGTGATAAGATAAGGCCGCCCACTCCATGACCGTAGAACTAAGCCGATCAGCCAGTTGACTGGTTCTGCAAGATGACAGATAGTAGATGCTGCTTTATAATCCAAACCATCACATGTCAAAAGCCATAAATGACAGCATGCTAAATGGTACTGATCCACTTATACAAACACACCTAGCTTCCCTGTCTTGCTCTCTTTGACCTCTCCAAAGGCTTGTTTTGTCATTAATGCTGTCATGGCAGCGACACACACACACACACACATTCTGGTCTAACAGGAATAAAATTATCCCTGCTACCTCCATTTAATTCCAAACCATTTGGGAGACCTCATATCCACCCCACCAGAGCCCATTATCCAGGCTATGCAAACTGGTACAACTAGGAAGACAGCTTTTCTCTTTTTCTCTTCCTGGGTCTTCTCTCTTGCTTGAAAGAGCCTTCACAATGGCCCGGTAATCACCTGAGATACACTACAATCCTACCTGTCTCAGGAGAGAGTGGAAGGGGGGGGCCCAGGCATGCCATATGTAGAGACAGGCTGGCCAAAACAAGTCATTACAAGATTCATTTGGGGCTCCCTCACCTCTGCCCAAGAAGACTTAGGCTTTCATAGCTCAGTCAAAGTGACTCATATGAAGATAGAAACATATAATAGATTTCCCACAGGATTGCTATAAGGGTCCTATAGTAGATTTTGTAGTTACTATAGCTTACTATGCAACTCTTATAGTACTATAAGGCAATATTACATTGTTGGGTCATACGGGGTATACCATTTAGTTACTCATTTCTCTCAAAATACCCAGTTAAATCTATTTTTTAATACCAAGAAGGTACCAACATGTGCCTATCAACTAGCAACTAATGCAAGCTGATTGGTGCTAGCTAACTGGTTTTAGCTGATAGCAGAGCTCCCTGAACATTTAAGATTGCAATATCGGATGTAAATTAAGCCTAGCCTAAGACTAAATGGCATTACCAGTAGTGTTTCACCATTAAAATGTTCCATTTTGCCTTAATCTCAGTCTAGCCCTTGAAGTCCAGTTGGTTCTGTTATTGAAAACAGGCTAGCTTTCAGGCTAGTCTGTGTAGCCGCTTGATATATTTCATCCCCCTCTCTCAGGGCTGGTTTTATCACGCATGGAATAAACCTGTCATTTCTCATATGGCGGTCTCCGTTGAACTGCATGATTTACCTGCACGTTTTTAATGAGCACTGCATGGAAATGGTGCACTGTGGGAATTACTAAACGGGCTGTCTTCCAGAAAGAATATGCCTTTGTCTGGTTTCGCTGAACTGGCTTTAAAATATTTTAAACCAACGCTTGGGAAAGACAAACAGAGTTCACCGACATACTGTTTTCCTATGACAAGGCTTCTCATTTGATCTTGACAGCCAGCTTTAGCAGGCCATGTAGCTTTGTTTTGAATACCATTATGTTTTTTTCCTTTATTTTTTTTGTTCGTTTTACCCTCGAGGTATAGTGTGATGTATTCACAATACCAGGGACAGGTGTTTGCTGTGGTTACTCATGGAACAAAAAAAGCCAACATGACATTAGTCAACATTTCAGTATTTTTACACCATTTACTTACCATATTTAATGACTAATAACACTGTAAAAATGTCTAGCAATATGTAAAGGTCTTTGTATTTTATAGGGCCTATTTCATGGAAAATGCATTTCTTTAAAATAAAACATACATTTTTAAAAAGTACCACTTCCTCCGCAGTCCATATATAGATTCCAAGCTGCAAAAACAGCCCATTTTGAATGTATTGCTTTTGTGATGTCACAAAATACAAATTTACATGTACATCTATTCAGGTTGTAGCAGTTTAGCTCTATTTGTTCATGTTGAAGTTATAAGCTGGCACAATAGAGGGCAGCCAATCAAAACAGAGGCCTTTTATACACATTAGGTTACCTAAAAGCCTTTTGAATTTTTATGAGGCTTAAAAAATCATATATTCTGGTCCATAGAAGTCACAAACACTATGTTAAGTGAAGGTTCATCATTTTGGGAGACCTCAGCCAATTCTGAGTGAATATACCAAAAATTATAACATTGTAAAAGTTTGTTTCTGTTCATATTTTAATAAAAAAATTAAACTGCCATATTTTCTATTATATTTTAAGCCTTTTTTGTTTTACTGTTGATCAGTTGGATCAGAGCTATAATTATGATAATATTATTTATATAAGTATACAGCATTAGTGTTTAAAAAGTATGAACATTAAAACAAAAAAATGCTTGAAATGTCACTTTAACATGATGAATATAAAATATATGACCGTTTTGATCAAATAAATGAACATTTTTACAATATTTACTTTTTGGAGTGTGGCTCTCCAGACTTGTATCTTTTTGAGAGGAGAGAACTTTATACCCAAAACTGCCTTCATGTGCTTGAGCATCTCAAATAATGCACATGTGTTATTTTTAGTTATTCCTGCTACTACACCTCTTCAACATGCAGGGGCTTCTTTTTGGCTACATCTTCACCAACAATCCTTTTGGCCCTTTCTATTTACAGGCAGCACCCTTAAACTCATCTCATGTTGAGTTTTATGAGCCAGCCATTTTTCAGCCAATGAACTGCCTCGTTTTCCCATTACAGTCTCAAGCTTGTTTTTGTTTTTCTTTCTTGCAGGCGAGAAGCCATACAGGTGCACGTGGGAAGGCTGTGATTGGCGCTTCGCACGCTCTGACGAGCTCACGCGCCACTTTCGGAAACACACAGGCGCTAAACCTTTCCAGTGTGCCGTGTGCAGCCGCAGCTTCTCACGCTCTGACCACCTCGCCCTGCACATGAAGAGACACCAGAACTAAACACACACATTTATCTACATAAATATCACACACACACACACACACACTGACAATCATACGCACACATACAGTATCTTTCAAAACGTTTGTGAACACCTCCTCTAATGAGTGAGTGTAGTTGTATGATCTCCATAGAAATGACTTGGCTTTGAATGAGGACATCACAAGGTCACAATGCCCAATGGCAAGCATCAGCTAGAGGGATATAAACCCCCCAGCGTTTATATCTAAACAATATCTCAGTAATGCTTTCATGGCTGGTTGCCATCAAATCCTCAAAGCAATGTTCCAGAAGAGTAGAAGCTGTTACTGCAGCAAAGAGAGTTGACACTCTTGATTTCAGAAGATATGCTGGACGAGCAGGTGTCCACAAACATTAGGCAAGATATTGTGCATTCACCCGTTCTGTACAGACACCGCTAATCATGCACTTGAAGAGAAACTAGAACACATGCATTTTTAAGACGATCCTTCTTGAGTGATTTTTCAATTTCTTGTTGACATGTCCACACAGTCTACGCTGACCATAATCGTATAAATCTACAGTGTTCAAAAGTTTGGAATCGCTTTAGTCTTTTTTTTTTTCTTATTTTATTTACAGTAAACGTTCGGCCGTAAAATCAGTCCACTCCTCGTTAAACTACATGCTGTACTGATTAAGTGAACACATCGTCTACCCAGAACTGTAGATAACACTTAATTGTATACTTATTGCAGTCTGTGTTTACTGTATTTATTTAACATACCTGCAAGAAAAGAAACCGTAACAACGTGGCCTGTCCAAAAGTTACAACACATTCATTTTTACAATTATTATTCTTTTTCATTGTATAACAAATAATCAGAAATCTGTGATCAATCAGTTTCATATCAATGAATATTTGAACAGATAGCATGAGGCTGTATATAAAATATAGGTGTAAATTTTAAAAAACGACACCAGATATGTAGATGCTTTACTCAATGTTTTGAGTATTTTCAGCGGTATTAACGGTAAGCCATATCGTGTAATTCTCATTTTTGAGTCATTTTTTGTCAGGTTTTCTGCCTCAAGAACATTTGAAAAATGAGGAATTCTGGATATTAACTTTGAATTACGATCTCGATGAGATACAGCTTGTATTGCATCTAAAATATCTCAATTTCTACAATTTTGTAGCTTATTATTGACCTGATAGCTATGGAAACATTATATAGCAATGAACTTAATTCACTGTCTGTTATTAAGTATGAATAGGCTCTTTGGTGATTGAAGCCCGTTGTTGACATTTATCAATGAAAACTGGTTTGTTTATATAGATTCCAAACTTTTGAACAGTAGCGTATATCCTTTCCCTTCTATGCAATCACTCCGTCTCTT
Source organism: Crenuchus spilurus (assembly GCA_036984385.1). Classification (NCBI taxonomy): domain Eukaryota; kingdom Metazoa; phylum Chordata; class Actinopteri; order Characiformes; family Crenuchidae; genus Crenuchus; species Crenuchus spilurus. The sequence goes on along the minus strand of BRDA01053780.1, from coordinate 6,019 downwards.
TACCAAAACACGTTAAGAGATGTTTAAAGGTGCGGGAGGTGTGAAACTCCTTCGTCTGATGCTTCTTTGCTGATTTGATGAGATGGTCCATGGCAATGAAATTTGAAGTGCCAACTGTGACCAATTATGTACCGTTAATATTTTGTATTCCATTTTAATCCATTATATTGGAAATATTGGGAAATCCTCCCTTTAAAAAGTTTTTAAGATTAAAAAGTCATTCTTAATCACCTGTAACACATCTACATTAAACGAGTAGCTATCATGCTCTACATTTTAGCACTGAGCTAAGCTTTGTAACACTGCACAAAGCTGTTTTAAACGTCTAGAACTGGAATTAAACAACTTTGTTTAGTCTTTGATATCTGTATAGCACTACAAATCGTAGATCACTTTACTTTGCACCTCCTATAGACTGGAACTGGGTTTTAAAACATCACTGGATGGAGTACTGTTCAAACTGGACTTGAGTATCAATCCGATCCCTCCACGCTCTCTCCGACTGTATGAGCTGACGTATTTATAGCTTTTGAAAGGGGACGATAATGTACTGCTACTGAACTGCAATTAAGTCCTGAATTATTGAACGAGCGGATATAAAAGGAATGAGGGTGATATTAAAGGGAAGCAGACAGCTGTATGATTTGTACAGACCTCTTTATAAGTAACACACAAGCATGGCAGCCTCTTTTGTTTTTTGGTTACTATTGTCACGAAAGCATTAGCTTGAATGTATAAGACCGCACGCACTGTTCTTTCCAAGCAACACCATTAAGAACACATTTCATCTTCAAGTGCCTTCTGGGGTTTTCTTCCTTCCTAACAGTGCTACATGCTAAAGAGAACATCTTTAGAAAAGAACAAAGCTAAAATAAAAATAACGATGTTTACTCTAATTCACTAGCTAGTATTGGTTCACCATTACAGTAATTAGGTTACCCATTACAATAATTTAGCTTCAAAGAGAGCTAAATGATCATCTGGTTCTTCCTGTAAAATTTAACTTATTTATTGCAAAGCCTTCATGAAGTGAAATTTGACAAGTGGGGACTTTTATTATGTAACTGAACTGCCTTAATGTAAATACCATTTATTGTAAATATTATTTGATTGATTTATTTTTGTTTGTTTGTTTTTTAATGAAATGGAGGGGCACCAACATAATACTCTGCGTCTTTGCAGTGTGTCTATATTTTTTTGTTGTTTCGAATGTTTTTATTTTGTACTTATTTTGTAGATTCCCAGATGATATTTCTAAATTGGTTGTCTTCATGACAAAAGTTGTTTTTTGCCAACTGAATGAAACGAAACCTAATAAAAATCAACTTGAACTTGAAAGTCCTTCTCCTTCTTTTACAGTTTTAAAAATGGAATTTTATCATCAAGGCTCTTTTAAAGCGATCCATGTTACGGCCACGCCTTCTGAGCAGGAACAAAGAGGCCGCAATCTGTTCAGATGGTTAAATATGGTATGTAAAGGGTGTTCCTGATGTTTCTGTCTAATCTTTACTCTAGATATAATTTGACCTACACATAACCCTCTTTGGCTCATACTTACAGAGGAATTCCACTGTAAACAAACTTCTCAATGCTTAACAGTGGAGGTGGAACCAGAGATTTTGTAGAGTCTACAGCACAAATATAGGCATTTTATTTACTACCCAGCATCACCAATGAACTTCAAAGTCTTCTGAGTTTTGACATTTTGAAATTGGTAAAAAAAATAGTGTTAACTTAAAATTACTTTTAGAAGCACAATTTAGGCCAAAACTATCACAGAAATGTCAGGTACACTCTTAAAAAAATAGATGGATCTTCAATGGTTCTTTATTAGAGAAAGTGGTTCTATATAGAACCATGAACCAAATACCCAAACGGTTCTTTGCATGGTGAGAGGGTTCTTCAGAGTGATGAGGAAAGTGTTGTATATGGTTCTAAACAGAACCTTTTTGAAAATGGTTCCTTATAGCACCCAAAAAGGTTCTGCTATCGTCATGATGTCAAGCTTGTAATCATAGAGGAACCCTTTTTGGTGCTATATAGAACCATCCACAGAAGATTCCTCATCAATCTGAAGAACCCTGTCGTCATTCACCCTTTGGGTTTTTGGTTCATGATTGTATGTAGAACCATTTTCTTTACTAACTCATGTAACACAGAACGTTGAACTAACATTCTGGTATCGTTCTTGCATGGTTCTGTTAAGTGACAACGTTCCTGGAACGTTCTTTGAAGGTTGTGGCTAAAGTTTGAACAAACCTAGATATAACATTCCAACCTAACAATGAACGAATGTTCCCTGTTTGCCACCTGACCGGGTGTATAATAATAATAACATTAAGGGAATGTTCAAAGAACGTTCTAGCCTAATGTTCACACCTGACGTTCTGATAACCAAGCAAGAACTCCACACCATAACGTTAGCATAACCTAAATGGAACGTTCTTGCAATGTTCTTGCAACGTTCTTGTGTTAGCTGGGTAAAGAACTCTTGAAGAACCACCTCTTCAAAGAGTGTATGAATTTATGTGTAACCATCTCATGAAGTATGTTGTGAGGAAGCTTTTGGAAGCATTAAACATTTGCAGACGTTTGGTTCCTTCACCACCACTGAGAATAATTCTGATTTCTCCAGAATAGAGCGTTTCACATCAGATCACTCCGGATGACTCTTACTGACATTTTGAACAGTTGCTGGAATTCCAGCCAAAATATGAATTTTCACATTTTAATAATATGAAAACTATCCACCAAGCCAAGCGGGCGGCACGTCCACCTCTCAGCGCTGAGGTCTTGGGTTCAAGTCCCAATAAGGTTGGAGTTTCCATGTTCTTCTTGCGTCTGTGTGGATCTCCTCCCATTCCAAAAACATGGAGATCAGGTGAATTGGCCGTAAATGATCCTGGTGTGTGTGTGAATGAATGTGTAAGTCTCTGTGAATGTATCTGCATGCCCAGACATGGTTGGCACTCTAACCTGGGTGATCCTCCTAGTGCTGATACAGCCCTCCGGGTGGACGGGCGCTTCCGGTTGAGACATTATGTGTGATTGGCGGCTGCTTCTCATTGGTGTGTGGTTGAGTTCTAAGTGTGTTGAGTGTGTAAAGTGACCTTGGGTATTAGAACGGTGATGTATAAGTATAACATTCATTCATTCATTCATTAGTCTAAGAAGGTTTTCTCAATTTAGCCAAGTAACTTAAGCCCAAAGTCAAACCTTTCAAATGAGATGGGCAGACGATCCTCAACACTGGACTATCTAGCTAAGTCCCTGCTTTATGGAATACCCCTCTAAGTTATGTAGGTCAGTTTTCAACTGGTTTACAACCTCCCAAAAACACTTCCCCAGCAGCTATGCTCATAATCCACAGCCAGTGATTATGAAGCAGTGGCGCTTGCGTCGGTGCCCATTGCTCAGGCCTGGGGGAAAAAACACACTGTTGCTACCAAACATCAAACAGCAAGAACAAAAATTTTAGTATAAAAATTAGCCGAGCAGAAATGAGTGAGTTTTATAGATCACTCAGCTCTGACTGTATATATACGGTTGATGTCTTATCTGATTACTGTCATCAAAAGCAAAGAAGTGTCACCACTGAAAAGTCAGACTGTTCCCAGGAGTGAAGGAATTAGAATAACTCTTAATCTCAAACCTGGAGTCAAAACACGACTTGACACCACAATGAAAGCGAATGCTTGGTTTGCGAACGAAAGGTTATTTAAATAATGACTTTCCGAGGCTGGTACAACCAGTGCAGTAGCATTCATATTCAAACCTTCACTTCACGGGTTTACTCATGTACACTCTGTAAAAATAGCTCCGAATATTAATACACTAGAACACCGCTGTCATATGAACATCTTGTATCTTTTTTTTCACTTATTGTTGTAGTTGTCTTGACATTGTTTGGACATTTCATGATTGACTGACCAATAGAAATGCTCCAAAATGACCTACACCAATAAAAACTGGATTACATTCATTTACAAAGATATTAAAAATGTTAATCCTTTACTCATCTAAAGCTGCTTTTCTACAGGTGGATATATACAGTATTTTTGGAAAATCAGTTAGTTTCACCATGCAAAGTAGGGATAATATCATGAAAATCTTGCTTTTTTGTAATAAATTAGACTTAAATATTGTTCAAAATGTTCTACACATGCAGACCATATATGCAAAAAATAAACAGTCAAAACAGCCTGTTTCAAATTCACTGTTTTTGTGATGTCACAGAAACCAGTGCAATTACAACCTACAGCAGCTCCAGTTTAGCTCCACCCATTCACGTTAAGTATATAAGCCTGGACTTGGACTACTTGTTGAGAGGCACTATATGGTGTCCAATCAGAAGAGAGATCTAAAGGACACAATAAACAGAGCAGTCAGTTTTATTAATGCTTAAAAGAAGATGCTTGTAATCCCTCACGCCTCAGTCTTGTCTCTGTCCATGTGCTATGTTTGTTTACATTTTCCATGTGCCGTGCTGTCGCCATGTGCTTTCATTTACGTCATCCACCTGTCATGTTTCCACCCCCAGCCACGTCATGTCTTGTCCATTGCACAGCCCTGGCCCATCATCCCGGCGTTAATTAGGTTTGCTTTAAGTTTTCTTGTGTTTCACATCCTTGTCAGTCATTGTAATGTCTTCCATGTAATGTTTGGTATGAATTATAACTGATTTTGATACATAAACTCAAACAAATGTAATTTTTTTAGCTTTACCTTGGTACTTATTCTAAACCTCCATCCATAACCTACTTCTAACCGTAACTCTACTTTTTTTGCAGTATGTAGTACCGAGAAAAGCCATCAGAGTAGTAACAAAGGTGGAACTGTTATTGGTTTGATTTTCAAAGAACCAATTGAATCAGTTCATAAGAATAATTTCACCATCTAAAGAACCAGTTCATTTCTTTTTTTGTTGATGTTTTTCTGTAGCACACTCTATCCATGGCTCAAAGGGAGAATTTTGGGGTTAGGTGCCTTGCTCAAGGGCACTTCAGTCATGACCTGGCCTGGGATCAAACCAGTGACCTTCCAGTCATAAGACCACATCGCTAACCACCTGGCCATGGCTGCCCCCAAAGAACCTTTGGAGAACCCAACCCTGGTCCTAGTTCTAAAGTACAACACTGCTGACAAAGTTTCAATAGATGGATTGTCAGTAATTTGAACATATATAGATAATCTACTGTGGTGAGATCATGGTTTTTCCTAGAAAGCCAAGAATACTTTTTGAGAATGTATGTAAACCAAACCACTAGAACCTGCCCTACTACTATAGTTTATGGACAGAGAGTACTACGAGCATTCTGGTGAGTTCAGCTTTAACAGCCCCCCTACTGTTACAGTATCAAAATCACAGTTTCATGGCTTTACTCAGAATGCATTGCTACAGAAGCTGCTACTAAGCCTTTCTTGTGAAGGTCTATGAATCTATAAAGCAGCAGAGCATCCTCAGCATATTAACGTTAGCATTACAGAATGAGTTAATTTTTAATGTGTGGACTATACTTTAACAGCGCTTGCACAGGAACATGAACAGGGTCTGACCTCATCCTATCAGATCTGTCGGGTTTATTTGTTCATACAAATTGCACAGACAAGCCTCACATGCTTTGCATTAAAGCAGTTCTACACCGCTATCGCCTTTATCACCCATCATCACTGAAGATCTGACCGCTGATAGGCTTTGACCAGAGTTCACTTACACTTAGTACATGCACTAAAGTCAGGGTCTGACTCTAAATCTGACTGCCTGCACCAACACACAAGCGACCACATACATCCACTCAATTCTGTATTCTGTTAATTAAATCTATTGCGCTATGTAGGCTACCTATCATGTAAACACAATCAAACACTAGAAAAATAGATATTAGTCAGTTAATAACATCAGTAAACACTATTAATCACTAGATTAGGAGATATTAGTCTATAAACAACCTCAATAAACACTATTAATCATTAGAATAGGAGATATTAGTCCATAAACAACCTCAATAAACACTATTAA
>BRDA01053775.1:10080-26064 GCA_036984385.1 Crenuchus spilurus | reverse complement strand
AGATCTCGACAGGTCACAGTTCTCGGTGTAACACCTGTTACTCCTCACTAGCCTGAGCAGAGGTCCGGTCGGATTACTGTTAGTATATCAATATATAGTAACGGACCGCTTTTAATGACCAGTAACGTCAACGGCGTTATAACGACAGGAAAAGTAATTAATTGTTTTATCCTATGTTACTGACAAAATGACGTCGTTACGTAATGCCGTTATTTTTAACGCCGTTATTCACAACACTGCTTTTTAGAGTAAATACTATTGGTATAAAAGATAACCGATTTGAATCGTAAGACCGATTTTGACTTAAACGATGTGAGTGCATCGGTACATGGACCCCTGAATCGGTCTGTTTGTAAAATGAACCGGCCGATGGCCCGATTACATAGCTGTCAATCGGTCTGGTGTTACTGATGTGCTTCTGCTGCTCACCCACCCACCTCCCCTCTCTCTCTCGCGCACACTCTCTCATTAATTTTTGCGATAATTGTCACAGTCACGTTTGAAAGACTAACCTGTCCGACGCACATATATACAACGCTCCGCCGAGCTTAAAATCTAAAATTTGGAAGAAGTTCGGTGTTTAAATGAAAAGCGGAAAAGATTTGGTGAGACGACATGAAGAAAGTGGCGATGAGGATGCTAGCATAGCACCACTAGCCCCACAGAAAAACAGGACTTCTTCCAGCCAAAACTCAACCACAACTCAGCTAGAGCCAAAGTAATAACGGCTTCAATAGCCCGGTTCATTGTCAAAGACTTAAGACCATACTGTGTGGTGGAGAATGAGGGCTTTGGGGACTTGTTTAACACATTGGAGCCCCGGTACCACATCCCAACGCGACAGTATTTTACTGTTTCTGACTTCACATGTCAAATACAACTATACTAGTTCTCTAGACTGATGAAAGCCTTGGTCTGGCCAGTAGCTACATATGGATGTGAAGCCTGGACACTGAAGAAAGAGGAAGAAAGACGTATTCAGGCTTTTGAGAACAAGTGCATCAGGAAGTTGCTGAAGATCTCATGGATGAAGATGATGACCACTGAGCAAGTCTATGAGATGCTAGAACTTAAAAGGAGTTACTGATGCACGTTAAATCCCGCAAGTTACGTTACTTCGGTCATGTGATGAGGCAGCACATGAGAGCATTGAAGGAAGTGTTATGACTGGACCTGTGGAGGGAGACCGAACACGTGGAAGACCAAGAATAACCTGGATGGAAAACATCAAGACATGGACTGGATTATCAGGTGCTAGCCTGCTACAAGCAACCAGAGACAGATGGCATTGGAGAGAAGTGACTCGTCTGTGCAGCCTACCATCGCAAAGCGATGACGGCGTGTGACATGACTCGTATTATTTCCTACCCTATTATATTGAACTGAACTGTATCGAAATCGTACTGAATCGAATCGAACCATTGCATTGCATTTGCATATGCATTTTTTTCTTGTACTTTGTTGTATTTCTGAGTCAAATGAGTGTCAGGTAATGACAGACTGATATGTTCATTTGTATTAATTATTTAACTTAAAAAGTAAACTAATCAGTTTTATATTTATTGCAAATAAAGTGACATTTCAAGCCTTTTTTTGCTTTAATGTTTGAAATGTGTTACTTTGTGTGTAATGACTATAAAATGACAGTTTACCTTTTCAATTAAATTCTAAACAAAAATGCACTTTTTAAAAAAATGCATATTTTTATTAATTAAAAAAAATTAAACATGAACACAACAAAACTGACACTAACAATACTAACAATATTATTTTAAAGTTTATTTTCTCTATAATTTAATGCAAAAAAGGTAAACTCATATGTTTTATATTCTTTAAATTAATTTATATTCTATTTTTTTTTTTATTTATATTTTAAAAGCTTCTCAAAAATAACAACACATTATATTTCAGCCATCAGCCATCCTGTTCTCTAAATATCAGGATCATTCACTGAAAAACCCAAAACTGCTTAGTATGTGTGATGGATGGATATTATTAGTTAATATTATTTTTTTCAAAGCATCCAATAATTTGTTCACTAATATGAACCTGCTTTCAGGTGTACCCCAAGTACCAGAGGGGCAGATATGTCACTGTGGGAAAGAGTGCGCCTCTTTCTCCGAGTTTAAATCTCATCTGAGCAGCAATGCGCACAGTCAGAGTCCGACCCAGGAAAATTCTACTCACGCTGTCCACAGTCAGCCCCACCCGCAGGAGAAACTAGCCAGTGAGGCACCCAGTCCCACCTCCTCACCGTCATGGCAGTGCCACTCGCATGGTGAATCACAGTCCAGTGGCAATGGGCACCGGCACGGCAGGGAGAAGAAGTTCAAGTGCAACATGTGCTCACGGGCATTCACCACATCCACTAAGCTGAATGTGCACTTTATGGGTCATATGGGCATGAGGCCACACAAATGCAGCTACTGCAGTAAGGCTTTCAGTGACCCGAGCAACCTGAGAATGCACCTGAGAATCCACACAGGTAACAAATCAGCTCACCACGTCATCTGTTTATACATTTATATTGTCCCAAATGTGCATCACCTGGTCTTCTAATGAACTCTGACCACATCATGTGTGTCATTCTTCACATTCACTTAAAAATGAAGTTAATCATTGAAATTCTTGAAATCTTTTCTTTGACCTTTTGTCTGTTAAATAGTGAATTCAAGAATTACAGATTTGAGTTTTAAGTGTCCCCCCTTTTCTAGAAACAAGGCTCATAAATAGATGTTTGAATCTTGTAATGCAGTTTTTGTTCCTATGTTTGTAATATGATGATCCTACAGGTCAGAAGAACTTCAGGTGCACTGTGTGTGGGAAGTCATTTACCCAGAAAGCTCATGTAGAATCTCATATGGTCATCCACACGGGCGCCAAGAAGATCAAGTGTGACCTCTGTGACAAGGCGTTCAACAGGAAACAGGACCTTAAGCAGCACATGTACTCACACTCACTGTAAGGACATGTTTCATCTTTGATTTACTTGTTTACACAAATTCTAAAGACCTCTGGAATTAGGTCATCTGGAGTCTGTTTTTAACATTTTACACATCTGCTCGGTGTTTGTACACCTGTGTCCGGTCAGAGTCACATGATAATAGGATCACAGTCCATTTGTACCTGTAGCTGTGATTATAATCACTCTTTTAACACTGCATTTCCCAGGTTTGCAGGAAAAAAAACCCTTCTTGTGAGCCATTAGAGAGGTAATGTGATGTAAATGAGAGTCTGTAGGGCTAGGGTGTAGGGTCTAGGGAGCATGTCGTAGGGCGAGTTTTGTTTTGGTATTCGGCCGCGCGCTCGCTCGCTCGCTCGTGTGTGTGTGTGTGTGTGTGTGTGTGTGTGTGTTTGTGTGAATACGCACATGCAAGCCTGTAGCATGATTCCTGCTCTATTATTTTATATAAATATTTTTTTTCTTTGTGGAAAGAGGACTTACCCTCAATAAAACTGAGTTAGAGTCTCTGTGAGACTGAATGTGTGACGACGTGCTTATTTGCATGACAAGCGAAGCAGAGCAGCAGACAAAGGCTGTTAATGGCTCCAGCATTCCAGCGCGAATGAGAGAGACAACGAAAAATTTAGTCAGTTTGGGAATTCTAGTAAGTTTCTTTTACCTCCATATAATGCTGTTCATGTAGAGTATGGAGTGGAAGATCTTGCATCCAGGAAAAGTAGATTATTGAGTCTTCTAAAGCTTTAATATGTATTGGTTTGTGGAGGTTTTTGGTGGTTCTGCATATTAAAAGACTAATCTTTAAATTTAAAAGTCTTTATTTTCCAATGTAAGCTGACGTGTATCTGAAAAATCACTGAGATTAGCGTCCGGGTGGGACTAAAATGACCAGACGTACTGATAAACTGATAATTCAGTCATTTTCTCAGGAGAAAACCACAGAAATGGTGCATCCAGACATAAATACGCAGCTCGTAGGACGACCTCCTTTGAAAAATGAAGACACCCCAGGACCCCCTGTAAATTTATTTACAGATTAAGTCTGAACTCCATCAGCTCATGTCCTTTGATTTGTTTTCATCAACTCTATTTTCTGCCCAATCACAGAGACCGCCAGATTACCTGCCCGAAGTGCGACAAGCAGTTCCTGAAGACCGATCACTTAAAGAAGCACCTCAACTCGCACGACGGGAAACGAGACTTCATCTGTGAAAAATGCAACAAGGGCTTCCTCACCAAATACCACCTGACACGCCACCTCAAAATCTGCAAGGGCCCAAAGACTGGCAGGGGGGTTGCCCATGAAGACGAAGGAGAGGAGGAAGAAGATGACGAAGAAGAGGAGGAAGAGGAAGAAAGAAGTACAGAGGGACCAGATGATGGAGAACAGTGTAGCATTGCCATGGCAGGGTACTCCCCTGATAAGACTATGTAACCTCTGACTGTGATTATATTTATTTACCTCTTTTTTTCTCCTTTGTTCTACCGGGGCACAACAAAAACAGGGCTTTCTTTGACCTTTTGGTTTTGCCAAATTTCTTTTCAGTGACAAATTTATAACGATTCAGGAAGAAGACATTTTGCTTGTCGCATGTAACGCTGTACAAAAAAAAGATTTGATATTTTGATATATCATTGGTCAAATGGACATTCACCTCAAAGCAGGCTTTCTAATTTAGGCAGATATCTTAATCCCAACATTGAGGATTGTCCAATAGGAAGGTCTTGTTGATTTTTTCTCATTGAACAGGTTTGAAGTCCCGCCTACTGGAATACATCCATTAAGCTGAATGTGCACTTCATGGGTAACATGGATGTGAGGCCAGTGACTGCCTCCCTTTTATAATGTTGTTTAATTTCCATTATATATTAAGATCTCAGTGAATTCCTCACATGTGTACACTGTTATTTATTAGTCGTCGTTTTTTGGGGTACCACAAGCTGCAGTCATTACAGAATAATGTAATTTATTTCATAAATAAATATAGTTCTGTTAGAACGCTGGTACATTGCATTTTACAGGAGAATTAAAATGATAAAAAATATAAGAAATAATTTTTACAGAATCTTTGTCGTTATTATAGGTGTGCACAGCAGAGTTGAGTGATGTGAGCTTGTTTACAGCTTTCTGATTGGACAAACGGTCCACATATAAATGGATTTACGTGAGATTTTTCCCATGGGAGTGAAAGGGGTGCAAAAGTTTTGGCCCTTCAAATGTAACTATTTTACCACCCAACCAACCCCAGACGCCACAGCAACCACCTGGGATACCATAGCAACTGCCTAGCAACACCTAAGCAACATAATGGCAAGACCCTGAAATACAACCACAATCCCTTTTGCCATGCTGTAGCGTCCACTTAGCAACATCACAGCAACCAACTGGGATACCAGTGTGGTGGTACAGAGCGTGGTGGGATAACTGTGACTCAGCAACACCATCTCAACCAAATGTAATACCATAACAATCAACTAAGATACCATACTAACTACTTGGCAACACCATGGCAATCAACTGTGACTCAATAACACCCACTTAGCACCACAGCACCAGTTAGCAACCACTCAGCAAGACCATAGCAACCAACTGTGATTTTTAGATTCAGATTTGATTTATTTTAAAGTTTTTGCCAACACAATTGGACACAACGGAATTAGATCTCCGCATTTAACCCATCTGTGCAATGAAACACACACACTAGTTATGGGCAGCCCTATACATGGCGCCCAAGGAGCAGTTGGGGACTGATAAGATACTACAGCTGATCTTAGCTAAAAGTCAGAGAAGCGATAATGTAACAACCACTTAGCAACACCATAGCAACAAAGTAGCAACAGTTGCATATAATTAATAATGTAGCAACAGCCTTGTAGTTGCCTGGCAACTACTTTAAGTGTGCAACCATTCAGGAAATGTACTTTTCCAGTCTGGCAGTGAAGCTGTGACACTTAATGTCTGGCTCACTTGCTGCCTAAGCAGATGTGTTAGAAGGTAGTATTTAGATAGACATCGGTAACAGGCTTAAAAACACATTCAGTAGCATCACTACAGCCAACATCATCACAGCTTACTGCTAGCTCAAAGAAAACCACCAAACAGAGTTTTAAATGTAGACTTTTATGCAAACATTATATTTAGGACACGACTTCCTGCCTCAGTAGGCAGCCTGAGTAGGCAGCAAGTCTTATTCAGACACAGCCGAGGTGAAGCTCGTGCGTCACTCAGACAGGTACAATCGATAAGGATGAACAGTTCGATTGCGTAATCAAACCAAACCATTTATCTTTAATTTGCTAGTGCTGTTTTGTATTATATATCCAGAGTTAACTATTATTGTTGGAGTTTATGATAATAAATGAATGAATAAATAAATAAACAAATAAAGGCGGGTCTCTGTTGAGTTGGACTTGTGAATCAGTTGAATCGGTTCACTGTAAAGAACCCATTGATTAGAGCGAGTCAGCTCAGACTGCTGTTGTCAGTCTGGTCAGGATTCTTTATAAACTTGTGTTTTCTCTCAGGAAACTGTTTATTAAAGACATTTCTGAACTATGGCGACTTCAGTAAAGCTGAACACAGGGGCAGACATGCCTATCGTGGGTCTGGGAACCTGGAAGGTGAGTTAAAGTTCTAGATAACTTTCAGGATCAGGTTCTAAACTTTTGTACATGTGTGTCAGAGATCTCAGACTGTTTAAAATGAGCTTAATGTGGATTTTATATCCAGCAGACCTTTTAAGGCTGGAAGAGAACAGTCAGGCTCATATTACACAGTCAGTCAGATACAGACACTATATTTACCTTTTTATATGTACAGTACTGTGTGTGTGCATATGTATAAGTTAATTTATGTCAGTAATTCATAAAAAAAAAAAAATGAAACTATATATTATTTAGACTCACTACACACAGAGTGTCTATTTCAAGTGTTTATCTCTTTTAATGTTGATGATTATGTCCGACAGCCAATGAAAACACAGAAGTCAGTATTTCAAAACATTAGAATATTATAATAAGACCAATTAAAAATGATTTAATACATAAATGTTGTTCTACTGAAAAGTATGTAAAGTATATACACTCAGTACTTGGTCGGGACTCTATTTGCATGAATTAATGTATCAGTGTGGTGTGGCATGGAGGTGATCGATCAGTCTGTGGCACTGTTGATGTAGTATGGAAGCCCAGGTTGCTTTGATAGCATTGCTGGGTCTGGTGCCTCTCATCTTCAAATCAAATCAAATCAAGTTTTATTTATAAAGCACTTTTTACAACTGATGTCACAAAGCAGCTTTACAGGCTTAGTAATAACAGACATCAAATCATTAATCCCTAATCCCCGGTGAGCAAGCCAACGGCGACAGTGGCAAGGAAAAACTGCCTCAGAGCTGGATCTTCTTCTTGACAATAGCTCATAGACGCTCTGTGGAGTTTAGCTCAGGTGAGTTTGTAATAAATATAATGACTAATGATTTACTCGTGATGTTGTATTATCTCACTTTACTGGAGATCATTAGCACTGCAGACTGATAACATGCTGATAAAGAGCAGTTCCGGCTCCTGTGTGAAGATTGAAGTTGTGATAAAATGCTTCTGCAGTGTTGCAGAACGTGGTGAATAAAGTCAAGTGATGATTTGTTTTTCCTCCCAGTCAGGTGCAGGTCAAGTAGCTGAAGCTGTAAAAGCAGCCATAGCTGCAGGCTACAGACACATTGATGGAGCATTTGTCTACCAGAATGAGAAGGAGGTCGGAGAGGGCATTCAGACCATGATCAGGGAGGGAGTAGTGAAGAGAGAAGAGCTTTTCGTGGTCAGCAAGGTAAGTACATCATACAGTCATACATCAGAAAATAAGATTGGTTCATAACCAACATTCATACACTGACGTATGTGACTTAATGTGTAATAAATATATGAGAGTTTTGAATTACAAAATAAAAAAAACTTTTTCACCCTGTTCTTATTTTCTGAGGTAGTCAAAAGTACATTAACAGAGTTAAAATGTGTAAAATCTCTCTCTTGGCAGCTTTGGTCTACTTTTCATGAAAAGGCTGCTGTAAAAGGGGCGTGTCAGAAGACCTTAAGTGACCTGCAGCTGGATTACCTCGATCTGTATCTGGTTCACTGGCCAATGGGCTTAAAGGTAGTGTTCTATAAAGTAAAATTGTGTCTCTAATCCTTGGTCAGAGTTAATCATAAAGGCTGAATCATAGTACAAGTGTCTCTGTGCTGTAGAGCATCATAATCCTTCACCAAATTATTTACACACCCTGCATCTCCACTCTGTGTCCATTTAGCTCCACTGAGTATACAGGTGCACTTACAGACTGTAGTCCATCTGTTTCTCTGTATACTTTACTGTTCTTTAATGGTCAGGAGCTGTGGATCATTCTCAGTGACATTGATGTGGCGGTGGTGTGATCAAAGTGCTCCTGTATTCTCAGTGGAGCTATACAAACGCTGATACACCTGTACGCTGCTTATTTTCATTTTATAATTATTTTTTTTGTCTGTTGTATACTGACACAGCCTTAGCGATCACATGATGTCCCGTTAGAGTGATGTATTTACTGATGTTTATGACCATCTCTTGCTGATTCTCAGGCTGGACCAGATCTGTTCCCGGTGGACAATGAAGGCTTAACCATCGATAGTGGTACCAGTTTCCTGGACACCTGGGAGGTGAGGAAATCCTCAGTTTCTGGTTTGATGCCTGTGCTGTGTGGTTCCAGATGTACGTCTTGCTTATGGAGTCTGTTACACTTTGGTTTTATAGGGTATGGAGGAGCTGGTGGATGCTGGGCTGGTCAAGGCCATCGGTGTCTCCAACTTCAACCATGAGCAGATTGAGGCCATTCTGAACAAGCCAGGCCTCAAGTATAAACCTGCAAATAACCAGGTGAGGCTCTGCTTAGTTAAATCAGGTGATTTAAGGTTGGGAAACGTGAACTGTTCTGTGTTGTGGCTCTCAAAACATGACTTTTTATGGCCTTTGATGATATTTTCTGATTTATGAAGAGATGAAAATCTGTAGAAAACTTTACTTCAGACTGACTTCATCCACGGTTCAGATTTCTGTTTTTGAAATTTATGCAAATGTGTATATTTGCATATTTAACCAAAACTTCCATCTTCTAAACCACTTAATTCGGTTCTGTTGACTTAAATCAGCTCAAGTAGTAGTTTCAGGATCTCTAGTACTTAATATTACTCTTTTAACCTGCTTCAATCAGCTAAAAGTGTTTTATGTCATAAGTTCTAACATATAAAGGGTTATCCCTACAACTTCACATACATATCATACAGCCTCGGGCATTTTTCTTAGCTTGGAATCTTATTTTTGATGCCAAGAGTGACTCATGCAAAACATGACAAAACTGGTTATCCCACTCCATCTGTTTTCATGCTAAATAGCTGGAATGTCCTAAAAAACAGTGAAAATGGCTTTCTTTTATAGTTACACTGATCAGCCATAACATTAACACCACTCTGTGTCCATTTAAGCTTCAGTGACCATACAGGTGCACTTACAGACTGTAGTCCATCTGTTTCTCTGTATACTTAGTCAGTTATTTTGTCGAATAGCACAAAACGATGTTCTTTACCCCGAAGTTTGTATTTATTTGATCATATTTCACATTTGTTAATATTTATGCGTCTTCAGACTTTCAGTCGCTCTGATGCTAAAGTAGAGAAGTGTGTGTATAGAAAAGCCATCAGCGTTAACCTGATTACTCTGCACTCTGAGTCCTGTGACGGCTCTACAGAGAAAGGACGTCTTTCGCTCTGGGCAAGCCTGTAATTGTGTTGTTTGTTTAATGTTGTTTTTGGTCTGGAACAAGCACAGAGCTGGCACTCGCTCACAGGCCGGGCTGCACTTGAATTACATTTTCATTTTGACTCTCAGTCTGATGGTAATGAAGTATTTTTTTCTGCTTCCTCTTCCTCTTCCTTGTCCAGGTTGAGTGTCATCCGTATCTGTCTCAGGAGAAGCTTATCAACTTCTGTCAGTCTAAGGGCATCTCTGTGACTGCGTACAGCCCACTGGGCTCTCCTGACAGAGCGTGGTGGGTTTCCTAACACAAGAATTAAGATAAACATGCAGACTCTGCCCCAGTGCACACACAAACATCAGTGTAACACATCTGTACAGACTGAATTTATTATGAACACAGTGAAGAGAGTGACAATGAAGTCACAATTGTTATTTATCACCATTTATTCCTGCAGTTAATACTAGAAACAACAACATGGTGCTACATTCAATATCTTTTTCTGGTGTTAAGTGTCTTAAATCAGGGGTTCTCAACTGGTCTTGGCCCAGGACCCACATTTCCTCATGGTCATAAAATCACGACCCACTTATAATACAACCCAAACAAATGTATTTTTGAAAAATAGCCTTGAGATTTTGGGGGGACACGACCGGCGGGGCTGGAACATAAATTAATATTATGAATTACGTTACTATTATTAAACTAATTATTATTATTATTATTATTATTATTATTACATTACTTACAAATTATGATTTATATTTTACTTGTTACTATTAATAATATACTAATAATAACTATGAAGTGTTATTAATAATTAAATAAATAAAAAAAAAAAAAAAAAATATATATATATATATATATATATATATATATATATATATATATATATATATATATATATATATATATTGTGTATATTGTGTATATATAACGATATATAAAATGTATATCGTTAAAGATATATTTATATATTATTATATATTATTATTAAATATTTATTTAATAATAATATAACTTGTATTTATTTAAATATAATATGACTGTTAAAAGCATGTAGCATAAAATTATCACCCAATCCTTTTCAGGCAACTTCACTCCAACGCATTACCACCAATTTTACACTTACGTTTGGATTGTATGGTCAACAGACCTCATTTACATAAAATTATACCTCATTTCTGCGTAAAAACAAGCAAAAACACAGATTCAAATGTTAAACGCTGTTTGATGGAGTGACAGCGGGGACAGCCACTCACACGTTAGCAAGAAACGGGAGAGCCAATCAATGAGCTTGTGCGCTGTCTAAAGTTTAACAGGCTTCAGATTGAGCGGCTTTGATTTCTGCTGGGTCCTAATGCTCGACTCATCTCCTTTTAATACAGCATAACACTGTTTTTGGAAGGTAAAAACTACAGGGGACCAAAACTGCCTTTTTAAAAAGCGAAAGCGACATGTCCTGACACACCCCCAAATTACGTCTGTGCTCTCAGCTCATGAAGTCCTCTTTTTAAAAAGCTCTACTGGCTTGGCTTTATAGACATGTTTAGTTTGTAAATGTCACATTAATTTGGATGTTTTCATGCCCAGCACTTCATTACAAATAACACACTGAGGTTTCTGTTCGTGTTTGTCCTCAATGAACAAAAATCGACATTTCAAATGCTCTGGGTTATATTTGCATTTTGCCGTCTTGCCTCTGAACATCATCACAAATTTAAAGTGAAGGGTAACGGGCAAACGACAATCAGATAAGCTTTAACTATTTTTAATTTTTAATTGTTTTAAAATGTATTTCTTTATTACAAACTGTCCACGACCAACTTTTGGGTCCTGACCCACCAGTTGAGAATGCTGTCTTAATTAAATGATGCCATCAGACAGTTGTATTTAAGCACACTTAGTTATTGGGACATTTGTGGTCTTTTAATGCAGGAAAGTTAACATGTAGATTTTCAGTTAAGCTGTCTGGATGAATTTAATTACCGGTACAACTGAATTACATTCACATAGGGCCCTGAGTGGCTCAGCAGGCTAAGACGCTGACACTATGACCAGAGGATCGCAAGTTTGAATCCCGGTCATGCTGTTTGCCATTAACAGCCAGGGCCCAATAGAGCAAAACTGGCCACTCTCTCTCTCGGCGGGTAGATGGCGCTCTCTCTCCCTGTCACTCACACATTGCAATGTCTGCTGGCTCAGGCGCCTACTGTTTGGTCACTGCACTGCACACAGACCCTGCACTTTCCTCCAAGCTCGTTGGTTCCCCAGTGGTAGTTTGAAAAGAGGTGGTGGCATGTCTTCACCCTCCTAGAGTCAGGAAAGTGCAAAGTGATAGTGAGAGTCACTAATGGGTTGGGTTAATTGGCGACTACCACACTGGGAAAGGGAGAAAATTGGCACAAAAAAAAAAAAAAACTTTATTGTGAAAATGTTTATTTTTGTTTATAATTCATTTCAAAAAGGTAAATGGTCATCTATTTCATATTCATATGTTAAGTGACATGCTCATTGGGCTACCCATGTTATGCTGTTTAGGTACAGCTTCACTACGCCGGCTGTGCTGCCTCCTCACTGTAACACAACCACAATAGCACAATATGACTAAAGCAAAGATTACAGCAGCACAAAAATAGGATAAAATGCACTTTCACTCACCAAATTGGATGTTTCCCTTGAAGATAAATAGCTCAAATTCATGTTACTGCCAACATTAGTTAGATGTTTCCATCAATAATAATCCTAATCCACTCCTGGTTTCTCATACTGCGCTCTGTTTGTGTGGTTCTGTGTGAAAATATAAAACTGTGGCTGACTACAGGTCAAACTTGTGGGTGGAGTTACATTAGTAGGGGATCAATCCTGAACCAGTTATTAAATGTCATGTTTTCAGGCCCAAACAGCACATATTAAACTGCCTGAGTTGTATTGTGTCCCAATGTGTGGTTTTGTAGGACTCCAGATGCCTAAATCTAAGTGTAAAACCCTAAAAAAAAGTCATTTTTTTCTATTTATAATAATGTAAATCATATTTATTCTATCATTAGGGCTAAACCGGATGACCCTTTGTTGTTGGAAGACTCAAACATCAAGGCCATTGCTCAGAAGTACAATAAGACTCCTGCTCAGGTAAGTTAAGTCATTTCAGACAGTTTACAGCTTTAGATGATTATATTATATATTATCATATTATCATTTAGAACATTATGTGTGCACGACATGTTTAAACAAAGTTGGTGGGAATATTTGAGGGAAAATAGTGTAAATGATGTTTTTTGGGTATTGAGACTTTGTCTACTGTAGTTACATAATACACTACATCGACAGAAGTTTTGGGACACCTGCTTATTTATTGTTTCTTCTGAAATCAAAGCTGTTAAAGAGTTGATTCTGCTGTCCAGGGAAGACTTTCCACTAGATTTTGGAGCATTTCTGTCCAGATTTGATTGCATTCAGCAACAACAGCGTTAGTGAGTACAGGATTTTGGATAGTCAGCACAATATCCTCATCCCCAATTAATCCCAAAAGTACTGGATGGAGCACAGAACACTGTTCTGCAATGCTGGGGGTCATTATACCTCTCTATTCCACACCTGGCATTAGACATGGCGCCATCAGGTTCATGTTTAGTCGTATTCTGTACGTGTACATCTGCGTCAACGTAAAAAGTAGCTGAATTAAGATTAAGATGAACCAATTTAGCCAATGTGATTTTCATACAATGGAATTTGACCTCCGCATTTAACCCATTCGTGCAGTGAAACACACACACACTTGACAATTTGTCCCCGAAGCGGTGGGCTTATCCACCGGCGCCCGGGGAGCAGTTAGGGGGTTAGGTGCCTTGCTCAAGGGCACTTCAGTCATGTCCTGTCTGGGGATCGAACCGGCGACCTTCTGGTCACAAGACCAGATCCTTACCATTAGGCCATGGCTGCCCCCCTGAATGTTCATTAGAAGGGGTGTCCACAAACTTCTGGACATGTAGTGTGTATAGAGCAGTAAATCCGTGCCACAGGACAAACCCTGAACAGAAATAGTGAGAGACATGCAGAAGTGCACACAGAACACATTTCCATTCACGTTTAATATGTTTCTACATCTTCTCCTCTCACAGGTCCTCATTCGCTTCCACATCCAGAGGAACGTGGTTGTGATACCCAAGTCTGTCACTCCCTCACGCATCAAGGAGAACTTCCAAGTAAGCTTATCTGACACTGCAGTAAAGCTCGTCCTGCCTCTGTGACCACTTACTCCACTTTATTTATGTCAAAGGTCTTCAACTTTCAGCTGACTGAGGATGAAATGAAGAGTCTCTTAAGCTTGAACAGAAACTTCAGGGCTTGTCCCATGCAGTGGTAAGTGCTTTAGTACTTTTCATGTTCGAGATTGTAAACAGTTACATATTTGCAACCCAAAGAATAAAAAGAAAAGTGGAGATTTCTGAATGTCCTAGCATGGGTGCCCTTGTGCCGCTGCCCCGGCATGGGTGCCCATGCACTGCTACCCTAGCTTTGGTGTGCTGGAGCCATAGTGCTGTGTTGTTGGGTCAGTGCATGTCCAGAATGGCAGGTTCTGTTGGCTGTTGCTTGTGTGTGGTTAGTGGACTGGCATCATTTTTGGCTCACTGATACAGAGGCTCATCTGCCTGGTCTGATCCTACAGAATTTAGAGTCTCTTTACAGATTTTGGTGATCTCTGATCTTTCTTTCTCTTGTTTTGTTATTCAGGAGTGTGAACCACAAAGACTTTCCCTTTAATGCTGAGTACTGAGAGGAAGGAAACCTGATCTGAGGTGGCACAAGAGCTTCTTTGTCTTCTTTGCCTCCATATCTTACATTTTCTCAACTGTTCATGTTCTGGTAAAGCAGTGATTAGAGAACACTTCACATTCTGATGGCACACAGTCAGCCTTGGTTCTGCCGTCTTTAGTAACATTAAAAAAGCTACATTTGGAAGAAAAAGGTCCTACAAGTAGCAAGAAAAGAAGCTGTGAATGTTCACTGTCTAAATATTCTCACTTGCTGTGTGAATTCTGCTGTGTGTTGGTTTAAAGGTTTTACACTTCACTACAGAAAACTTGAGGATCCTCTGAAGTGTCTAGAATTTGGAACACTCCATGAAATGGTCACAATCTCTGTCTCCCAAAATACTGAAAAAGGCTTTGAGTAGCTTCAGGTGTTATCACTCACAATCAGCACCTTCACATCCTGAACACTTCACCTTCAGACGGCTTCATCTGCATAATAAAGCTTTTAAAAATGAAAAATCAGCCAGTTTTAGTTTTTAGTTCTAAACATAAAAGTGCCACTTTGGGTCCCTTTGACCTCCTCCAGGCTTCCAGAAGACCAGGAGTGTCTCTGTCCTCCACAGACCTTCTTGTAAAGTCTGATGAACAGAATGTGTGTGTTTACACTAGTGATCAGTGTTTCTGTACTGTGGTGAACCTGAACCTCCTGATGAGGTTGTGTCTGTTAGTGAACAAGCTCTTCAGGATGGTTATAGATGTATCTCCTCAGCACTGCAGTGACTGTATTAAAGCTGTGTGTGTTTGAACGTCGTCACTCCTGCTGCTCTGTATCTTTGTCCCGTTTGAACACTCCATGTCTGATTTACTTTCTTTGTGCTTTGTGAGCTGCTGATGTGTTTGATATGTTCAAAATAAACACTGTGCTTCATTCTGCATTCAGACTTTTATTCTTTAAATAATGTGTTGAGTTCCTGCACGGAGTTTAACCAAGTTCTCAGTTCAGGAACATGAATCCAGGAGAGTATAACAGGATTTTTTAACTTAAGTCAAATCTGTCCAATTTGCAGGACAGCCCTCAATACTGAGCTTAAGTTAGCTGGCTAATTTAAAAGTCCTGGGTGAACACCTGCTGATGTTTATGTTTAATTATGTATTAATTTATGACATTATTCAATTTGTGAGATTGTCCTCCAACCAAAGTGTCTTCACACCAACTGAACCTCAATGTAACACAACAAATCCACAAGGGAAATAAAAAAACTCGTCACATACAAGTCCTGGGGGGTGTCTCGACGACAAAGTAAGACCTAAGTTAAAAGAAAGAACGTGACTGGATCACATACTACAAATTATTTTTTCCAGTATCTGTCTGTTTACTCCCGAACAATCAGGTCCTGTTAGAGTGTTTAACTTATTACAGTATTTAATTATGTATTAATTTGTATTTGTAGTCGTCCACAAGTGGGTCCTGAAAATTTAATCGGTCGATAGA